>LR750038.1:0-109984 GCA_902729485.2 Mus minutoides
CCCCCCCCCCCATCAATGACACACCTTCTACAAGACCATACCTTCTGTGGTGGTTTGAATAGGAATGCGCCCCATAGACTCTTGTGTTCCAATGTTTGGTCATAGGGAGTGGCACTATTAGGAGGTGTGACCTTATTGTAGTAGGCGTGGTCTTATTGGAGGAGGTGGGTCACTGCAGGTGGCTTTGAGGTCTAGGAAGCTCAGCTTCAGCCAGCCTGTCTTAGTTTCCACATCTGCTGCCTGCAGATCAAAATGTAGAACTCTCAACAACTGCAGTACCCACTGTGTCTGCCTGCGTGCTGCCATGCTTCCCAGCATGGTGATAATGGACTAAAACTATAAGCCAGCCCCAGTTAAATGCTTTCCTTTTTAAGAATTGCCATGGTCATGGCGTTTCTTCATAGCCATAAAACTCCAACTAAGACACCTACTACTTCCACAAACAGTTCCACCAACTGAAGGACCCAATATTTAAGTATATGTACCTATGTGGACCATTGTCACTCAAACCCTAGCACCGTCTTACATATTCTCCCACACATCCCTAGTGGTGAAAGAGGCGTTTAGCTCCTGCAGCTTGACGGTACAAGGCCAAAATCCCAGCTCCTCAACCCATAGTCTCTCTATATTTAGGTAAATGAGCGTACGGCTGTAAATTGTCTTTTGCTTGTCCATAAAGCTGGATTGAGACAGCAGCTGCCTTTCAGACGCACGATAATGCTGATTAAGATAATAGTCACAGAGGGCTTAGTGTACGCAGACACTTATTCAACCCCAGTATATTGAACACTTATCACACTCGTGGCACTGTGTAAGTAATCAGGAAAGAGGGGGTGGAGATGGCAGAGATAGGAGGAGAAAATGAATAAATACATGTTTGTGGACTTGTTAAGGTAAATGAATGAAGATAACTGTCCTAGTTAGGATTTTTTAAAAGATTTTATTTATATATGAGTACCCTGTAGCTCTCTTCAGACACACCAGAAGAGGGCATCAGATCCCATTACAGGTGGTTGTGGGCCACTGTGTGTTTGCTGGGATTTGAACTCAAGACCTCTGGAAGAGCAGTCAGTGCTCTTAACCACTGAGCCATCTCTCCAGACCCTTAGTTAAGGTTTTACTGCTGTTGTCAGACACCATGACCAAGGCAACTCCTATAAGAACAATATTTAATTGGAGCTGCTTACAGGTCCATTATCATCAAGACAGGAACATGACAACATCCAGGCAGGCATGGTGCAGGAGGAGCTGAGAGTTCTACATCTTTATCAGAAGGCTGCTAGGAGAAGACTAGCTTCCAGGCAGCTAGGTTGAGGGTCTTAAAGCCCATGCCCACAGTGACACACCTACTCAGACAAGACCACACCTCCTAATAGTGCCTTCCCTGAGCCAGGCATATTCAAACAGTGACAATAACAAAACAAACTTTGAATAAAGTCATCGAAGAAATAAATGCTGCTCCTTAATAAACAGTTACAAGACTAATTTACTTTTGATCAGAGAAGACTCCCTGGAGGAGGTGGTAAATTACAACTTAAAGAACATGAAGTACTATTTACAAAGAGCAAGCAGAGATATGCTCCAGAGATGTTCAAACTGTGTCCTCAGAAAAATCTAGGTGATTCCAGAAACTAATAGAATGTCAGAGCAGTCAGAATGTAAAGAGGGGACACGCTGAGACCAGAGCAGTACACAAGAGCCACCTTGGAGGCTAAAATGAGAAGTCTGCATTTTGTTCAAAGTTCAAGGAAAATCTCTCAGAGTATTTTTAGCAGTCCAGGAATTCGAAGTGCCTTAGGGGAGTTTAATAACCAATAATCACTCTAGCTACTGAGGAGAGACTAACGTGGGGAGGCAGGAAGGAGTGTGGGAACCCAATCAGAAGCTCCTGCAGGAATCCAGAGAAGAGAAGGTGGAGCCTGGGGAGTTGGTGGTGGCAGGGGATGGAATTGACCTAATTTGTTGGTGAGGGAGGAGGAGAAGAAGAAAGGCACCAGGAGAATCTGTGTAACGGGGACAGAAAGGGGAATAAGGTTGAGGTTTGGATGTGTGGCATCTCCCTGTGAGATACCCCAGATATCAGTAATATCGGGTAGCAGAGATATTAGGTTGGTGACCAGACAAGAGTCTGGAGTTCAGAGAAGAGGTTTCCTTGGGGCATGAGTGTTTCAGTGAGAGTCATTAGAATGACTGGACTCTAACCTAGGAGAAAGATGAAGTGACCAGATATGGAGGAGGTGGGAGAGGGAGAGAAAACAGCTCAAGTTCCAAGTCTGAGAATCCAGATGGTACATTGAGACCGAGATAGGACACCAGAGAGGCAGAAAGTCCACTATCTTGGGACTCAAAATCTGACAGAGGAGGATGTGCCATTCCATAAAGGCTTCTCAAAAGCCAAGTGGGGGTGCACAGAGGTGTACCCACCAGAGGATACCAGGGAGATTGGGAGGTTAGAGAACAAATACACTCTCAGCCCTCTGAATGAGCTCGAGTAGAGGCTAACTGTAACCACAGCACCACTGGGCACCCACTCTGCCTTCCTTTGAGCTTCTGCGACAAGAGGAACGCATTGGAGTAGGTTGAGGACATCAGGAGCTCAGGCTGTCTGATTAGCCCTTGTGAAGCAGGAGTGCTCTGTTGATGCTGGTGGTATTTCTCTGGGTCTTTGGTTGCTGTCATCATTACATTGCTTTATTTTTTACTGAAACCGGGTCTTGTTATGTGGGTGCCAATGCTACAATCCTCTTGCCTCAGCTTTCCGAGTGCTCTAAGTCCTTAGGATTGCCAATCTGTACTATCATACATGACTGAAATTGGTAGTATTTTTAAGGACTCTTTAGCCCTCCTTGAGTAATTGTCATAGCAACTGAAGAATTGTTTCTAGTGTTTTAAAAGAACTTGTAGATCAGTAATTGGGCTAAGAGGTCAAAGGTCTTTTCTCCCTTCTCCCGCTACATTTGTTTCTGTAACTCAATCCTGCCCTTCCCACTCAGCCCTGCTCTTCTGTGTGGTCAGTGCTCACACTCCTGTCTTTAATCACACATTAGAACATCTCAGGGCATCGGTTCCAGGTTTAAGGAAAAAGGGGACCTTGTGGCTCTCTCTCTAGGCTCATCTGAATCTTTGGGGCCAGAGATCCATCCAGGAAATCTGTGCTACCCTCTCCTGAGCATACTTAGAGGGGGAGAGAAGAGGTACGGAGATGAGAAAACAAGATGACAAATGTCTACATGGATACTGAGGTTATCACTATTTTTTGCAAAGCAAAAAGAATTGTCCCATTTCCCATTCCTTATTGGGCAATCACTGTGCTACATGTCTCTTGAGAATGATACTAACAGCGTGTCTCAGAAGACAGTGCTAGCAGATCCTAAAAGGCTCAGGGCTCAGAGTCAGTATTCTAAAGACAGGTAGCCTTTCTTTTTCCTCTTTACCCCTTGGCTACCAAGATTTTCACAGAGCTGGAGAGCTCACAGAAGTTCCCTGGAGACACAGAACTGATTCCAGCCACACTTTGAGAAATTCCCTATTACATCAGCCAGAGCTGTAGAGAGCCGTGGTGCTCTCTAGCATGGAGACTCCCACACCATCCAGCACCTATCCTTGCAACAACAATGTAACAATCACAAAGAGAGACTCACTTCTGTGAATCTCCAAGCAGGAAGGAATGCGACAAGCACCATACCACTAGCCCTACCTGTCCCTGACTGCCCAGTAGGTTCCACACCATAAATGTCACTTTAATTGTTTGTTGGAAAGAATGGGGTCCATAAACAAATCGACAAAGGGATCAAGGATACTTTGTTCTGTGACTTGGTCTCAGAAGCTCTTCAACAGCTCCGTGGAATCAGCAGCTCCATGGAAGCTGTTCAGTGTTTCTTCAGCTCTCCTCTCTCACTGTGGGGTCCTGCCATGGCCTCTTGACTTGTCTTCCTCCCCTTCCCCAAAGCTATCTTTTTAATGAGAAATCAGTGGTCAGCTGCAAATACCACTGCCCTTGACAAGCCCAACCTTAGTTCCCCATCTCCCTCAGAGTGTAGTCACAGGCAGTGGTGGCTTACTGGGATTGGGCCCCTTCCCATCTCCAGTCCAAACTCTGCCTCTTCTGTGCTCTACTGCAGACCTGAGGAACTGCCGTCATTTCCTGCATGAGCTGACCCTAACACCTGCTAGTGAGTTGCCTGATTTCCATCAATCTGTTGAAAATCATTTTTTTCTCTTTATTAGATATTTTCTTCATTTACATTTCACATGTTATCCAGAAATTTTCCCTTACCCTCCCGCGTCCCCGCCCTGCTCCCCTACCCACCCCCTCCCACGTAATGGCCCTGGCATTCCCCTGTTCTGGGGCATATAGAGTCTGTATGACCAAGGGGGAAGAAAATCATTTTTAAGATGAGTCACCTCTCTTTTGACTCTTCCCATCTCTTACTTCTTCCTTTCTTCCTGAAAGTTGGCTGCTTCTCCCAGAATCCTCTAGGTTTTCATTTATACCTTGCACTTATGAATACATCTAGTCTTGATGTATGTGTCTGGCTTTGGCTCTTCCACTTTCTGTACCACTAGACTATTGCCCTAGGTCCAGCGTAGTACATCCTACAATTATTTTGAAACCATCAGAGATAATGTTATGAATCACTCCTTGAACTACTTGCTTTGAATGTGTGAATTTTGTTTTTAATGCTGCTAAAACATAAATGTGTTTAATGTTTTCATGGTGCTTAATGCATGGTGTTCAGGGAACAAAATATATAGTACTGGTAATTTCAGGTCTATCAAGGAAAGCCGCTTTCATCATTTTCCAGAATGTTGTCAACATCTCAGCCTAGTCCCCAAACGAACGCTTT
This sequence comes from Mus minutoides, assembly GCA_902729485.2. NCBI lineage: Eukaryota > Metazoa > Chordata > Mammalia > Rodentia > Muridae > Mus > Mus minutoides. The sequence goes on from LR750038.1 coordinate 4,848, forward strand.
TTTTGGTTCTGGGCTTTCTTATTTATAATCAAGAACTTCTGCTCCTCACCCATTCTTCCTGTTTAGTGTTTACAAAGCCCAGATGCCCTGACACTACACCCACCTTTACAGTAGGTCACTCTATCATCAAGTCCCTCATCTCAGGTCTAGAGTACCAGACAAAAGATCTCTCTAGAAGAGGTCTGCCTCAGTCCCTCAACCCTTGCTAGATACTCCCTCTTCTCCTCTGCTTGGGCCCTTTCCCCCACACACACATTCCTGCCCCCCACCTCTTGCCTTTGCTTATGAGGCTCCTATGAAGTAAGTGGCATGATTCCATCCCATCCTTTTATAGGCTAGATAATCTTGATAATTCAGATTATGTTCCATACATGATTTGTAAACAAGTGAATGGGGAAGTAATTCCTTGTATTAGAAGGTTATATCATAATCCTGATCCTTCTCACCTGGTACTTGTATGTATTCAGCTTATTAACATCCTTCTCAATTGTGAATCTCAGAGCACAGCTTAACAGTCTAAAAGACATCTAGCTGATGTCAGGGAGCCATGCTTCAAGATGCCAGATATTTCCCCATTAGTCCAGGCTTACAGAGGCCAGCCAATTGCTAAGCCAGAGTTAAAATTCTAATGTAGGATCTGAGAGATGGTTCTGTGGGCAAAGTCACCTGCTAACAAGCCTGATGACCCAAAGTCCATCTCTGGAACGCACACGGTGGAAGAAGAGAACAGAGTTCCTCAAGTCATCTTCTGACCTCCACACCTTCTCTTTGGCACATACTTGCACTCATATACACAAAATAAGCAAGTAAATACAGGAAGTGAAAAAATTCCCATACAAATTGTGCTGCTTACTGTCCACCAAACTTGTCCCCTTATCCACCTGTACCTTGGAAAACATGAAAAAAGGAATTTTGTAGAGGAAAAAACACGCTGAATGTATAATTGTGAAAGGATGTTTTAAATAAGTTAGTATACCATCCAAAAATTTCTGTGTTCCAGGATTTAATCTAGGAACAAGTTAATATAAGATACCTTCTTTTGTCATTACAGAGAAAGAAGGGGGAGAACAGAGAAAATCAAAAGGATTTGTATACATCTCCAAGCAAACATATACAACATATGGTAATTCTTCCCTACATACTTGTATTTAACTTTCACATGATTGTGTGAAATTTAGTAATTTGTTCAAGGATTTGACCCAAGAATGTCTAGTCCCACATTAATCAGCATTCCTAGGCTCTGTAGAGATAAGGTTAACTCCCAAGTCTTAATGGCTTAAGGGTAACAAAGCGGGGCCTAGGGGAATGGCTCAATAGGTCACATACCTGCTGTGCAAGCATAAGGCTCTGGGTTCCAGCCCCAGCACACAGCTCAAGAAAAAGCCAGGTATGATGGCACAGCTTGTCATCATCGCAAGTCCAGGGAAACAGGGGTAGCAAAACAGTGGCCAAGCAGACAGTCTTTCACCCTAGTCAGCCCAAGATCCCAGGGAGATACACCATTTCCAAAATCAAAATGAATTGCTTGGCTCTCTTTTTCTTCTCTCTTTTCTCTCCCCTCTCTTTCTCTCTTTTCCCTCTTCTCTGCCCTCCCACCTTCCCCCCACCCCCATTAAACCTCTCCCACGTGGAACCACACACACACACAAAATGAATGGCTTGGGGGGGAATGAGACCCAAGCTTCAGCTCTGATCTTCACATGTGCACAAGTACAGACACACATGCACATGGAGAGGGTGGAGACAAAAGAGAAGAGAGGAGAGGAGAGGGAAGGGAAGGAAAGGGGAGGAGACAGGTGATAGATCTAATTACGTCATGCAGTTCAAAGTTGTGACTTGGGCAGACTATGACACCCAGGGTATCTCCATGCCTCCTAAACATGAAAAGGGACATGATAAGGAAAATCAGAGATGTGCCTTTAAATGACCTACCTATCACTTACACTTGCATTTCCTAGGCTGAAAACAAACAAACAAAAAACCAAGCAAACAAACAAAAAAACAACATATCAACATCCCTACCTTCAAGGGAGTAAGGAGGTAGGAAAGTATCGTATCCACTAGGAAAATCGTGACTATTTAATGAACAACCATACCTGCCATAGGTCCCAAAGCCTGTAGTCTTTCCCACTACTCTATACTCACAGCCAGGGGAGAGAGATTAAGAGTCTTCAAAGGGACCAGGGGCAGAGGAACATAAATCTAGAGAGTTGGGAGCCATTACCCACTGCAGATCAAAATCAGGATGAAGATAAGTTATCTCTAAAATATACATGAGTGTCAGTGAAGAATGGATGGGTCTTTGCGGCGTGACTCAAGCTCACGGACAGATTTACAAGCATCGTAAGAACATGAAATCTTGCCGAGTTTTAACACCCAGGACTTAGTCTGAAGGCCTATTACGTAATAGCCCATCTCTGGCTAAAATTTATATTATAGCAAGGCTTCTAAGTATAAGGGAGAAAATACCCTTCTCCTGCTGCCATGACTTTTGGTATAATGGGAACACTAGAAACTGAGGATGATTTTTAAGTCTTTCTGAAAAGATATCTTTGCAATCAGCTAGAAACTTAAAAAGCAATAACTATGCAGAAGAAAGGCAGACTTGGGAGAACAGCATTGTCCACACCCCACCAGACAGCAGTAAGTCATCAGCTGAGATGCTCTACCCTGAAAATCCTTGAAAGAATCTAGACTCACGACAACACCTCACCTTTCCTCATAAATGCTGAGTCATGGGTGATCCAAAGAAGCTCGTTCCACACTGAAGGCAACTTCTCACACTGTTGTCTAGTGGATCACACTTAGTCACGGACAAGCTTAATTAACCCAAAGCAGTTATCAAACACCAGTGACAAGTTCTCCGAGGCCCTCCCCTCCACCCTCCACCTTGAAACACACACACACACACACACACACCACATATTCTCGTCTTCTCCACCTAAGGAAGAAAATTCTGCACTCTGAAACTGCCCAGGAAAGTGTAGATTTCAAGATTTCAAAATGATGCAACTGCCAAGCAGTGGTGGCAAAAGACTTTAATCCCAGCACTTGGGAGGCAGAGGCAGGCAGATTTCTTAGTTCAAGGCCAGCCTGGTCTACAGAGTGAGTTCCGGGGCAGCCAGGGCTACACAGAGAAACACTGTCTCAGAAAAAAAAAACAAAAACAAAAACAAAAGAAAAGAAAAAAATGATGCAACCACATGGTAAGAGGGCCAATCACTTGGATAAATATAATCATGCCCTCTTCATCAATAAATGAGACTGGACTGTTTCCCAAGTCTGGTTTCTCCAAAATGCACAAAATGAAGAAGCTTGCTTGACTTCCAAAGGAAGCATCACCTGTTCCGCTGCTTACAAGAGGCACGGGGCTGTCTGGCTGGAAATGGAATGCATTGTTTGAGTTTCCATCTATTTTAGTCATTCACATATCCCATTGCAAGGCACGTATTTTCGTGTTACCTTACATTTCAGAAGGCTCAAAAGATGCATGTGTTATAAATAAACATGTGTGTTCTATATTCCAAACACAAACAAATACCAAAGACTTTCAATCTTTAATACATTTTATTAAGCTAAAATAATCAGGCTTTTTTTTTCCTCTTAGATCTGAGCATGGCTTTTGGCCTTTGTGCAAGTGAATAATCAAAGTGAATGCAAACACAATGTAATAGCAAGATGGTGTCCAAGAACTTCTAAGGACTGTGAGTGTATACACCAGATAATACAGATAGATGATAGATAGATAGATAGATAGATAGATAGATAGATAGAATTTTTTCTAGTTAAGTGTTTGCTTTATTGGTAATTTATTAAATATTGTTCATTTTAGTTTTGTAAATTGATGTCTCCATGTAGCTCAGTTATGCCAGGAATACCTTGCAATCCTGCAAGGTCTCGTGGGTGTTGAGATTTGAGGTGGATGTTCTGCTGTTTGCTACAGTTGAATGTAGCTTATAGTGTTGAGTTTTGGATGGATTAACTGTCTGTGAAGAAAAACAGCAGGTTCATTTACGCTCACTTCTTTTTTAAATTGAGGAGAATGTTTGCACTGATCCTTTTTTCATATTTTTTTTATTCTTCCTGTCACCCCTCTCACCTCAGAATGGAACAAGGATCCCACACTGCCTGGGGTACTGGGTCTCAATATGCTTTTCTGGGCTTCATTCTCTTCCCATCAAACTACCGCTAATTTCTCACTGTGTTCTGGCTTAGTTTCTCCATTAAGGTCAAATTGTCCCCTCCTGTTCCTCCACACATGCCCTGCTCATTCATTCAGTTCCTGAAAAGGGCATTTATTGAAGATTTGTTTTGTGTGCCAGGCTGGAAGGTAGGGCCTAAAGAGAAATAGCGTGCAGTTTTTGTCTTTATGGAGCTTGGAGTCCAGGGTGTGAGGATGGGAAGACAGGCCCATAATCAAATAATCACCGTAATGCACTGCGTACCCAAGGGGGCCTAGGAAGGAAATCACTGCACGTGTGTGTTTGGGGATGGAATGTGTATTGATGGAGAGGTCAAGGACAGCTTCTCAGAGGCCAGCTGAGCTGCTGATTGGGCATTTGCCAAGGGAGCAAGTGGGAAGAGGGTATTTTGAGCAGAGGGAACATTCTGTACAAAGGAATGTTGTATCGGCTCATATTGCTAGTCTGTGGCTGCTAAACTCTGATTCATCCCCCTTTCAGACAAGCAACATAGATCTTTAAGTCTAAGAGGAAACTTAGAGATGATTCAGCCCGTCCCCCTCACTTCCCAGATGTGAAACCTGAGCCCTAATGTACTGAGCTACGGATCCAGCTTTGACCCATGGCCAATACCCATCAGGAATGTTCTAGCCATTCAACCTACTGAGCACCAACCAGGGGTGGAGATAGCGCGAAGGGTGTGCCAGCGAACCGCATCTGGACTGCTTTTCCTCCTGCGGGAATGTGTGTCTTTATGGACATAGCCAGAGATTAAAAGCGGTTCCGTGTCAGAGGATCTAAGTAGGTCTTGACACTCTGCCTGGTGACCTTGAAAAGGCTACCCTTGCTCACTGATCCTAAGTTTCCTGTTATGTGAGTCAGCATACTAATTGGGCCTTCTTCATGGGTTTGTTATAAGGATTAAGTGTGATAACATTTGCAAGGCATGGGCACTCAATAAATCCCAGGGTTCGGTAATAAAGCTTTAATATGGTACAGGGAAGTTAAGAGATGGCAGAGCCCATAGTCAAATTAAAAAGAGTTGTATGACTAATTAATTAACATTTCAATTCCAAGGTCTTTACCTGATCAAAAATTAGCATATAATTCCTTGAGAAACCCAGTTCTTTCAACCCTGTGTCAGGCCAAATTTAAATGGAGATTCCTTCCCCCCTAAGGTCCAGTAACCTCCCACACTCTAATGAATCCTAATTACTCTATTAGTATCATGCAATCTTTAAAATTGATAGGTCTGAATTGTGTCCTAGAAATCAAGTGTTCCAGAAGAAAAGGGCGCTTCCTGATTATATGGGTTATACTCTCCAGCCATTTGTATTGAGATTCATGCCGCTAGGATCTGTGGGAAACTGCCAGGTCCCACTATTGTGGGACCCACTATTGTGTCCCACTATTTGAAGCAATGTGAAGAAAAGATAGCTTCTACACTACTAAGAAGAACACGAATGAACAAAGAAGATGGGTGATAGCTGTGATTTTAGGTAAAAAACAGAACAAAACAAACAAAACAACAACAGCAACCAAAAACTTGAGAATATCAGCCATATGTCATATGCCATATGCCATATAATATATAATATATATTAATATATATATATATATTTATAATACTAATCAGCCATCTAATTGTGTGTATTGGTCACCTACTATATATTCAGTCCCAAGTCCCAGTGCTAGCTATCCAATAGTCAATAAAACCAGCTATGTGTCTGTCTTAGATGTGACTGTGTTCTAGAGGACTGGCTGTCAAATCCTTCCCTGAGTTGAGTCAATATTGAAATCAGGGCAATAGAATGAGTCTTTCCCTTATGTATAGCAATGTGTGCTTTCAGGTCAGGAGAACATGAAGCTTCATTCATACAGAATGAATGTCATATTTCTCCTTATGAAAATTAGGTAATAAATGTAGTTCTGAGTGCAATACATGGAATAAAAAAGAGCCATGAATTCTAGGCTAGTATCCTCTGAAGCCATAGCTGTAATGCTCAAATCATCAAAATCCTTCAAGATAAAGTTACAGGGCATGACTTAGACATTTGCCTGTTTTTTTATTGAATGTGCTCTACAGGTCTAGCCCCACCCACAACCTTTGACTCTGTGACTAGCCCTGGTTTGAGTTTGGGTTTGAACAGCTGTCCAGCCCATCCACAGCACATCAATGCGTGTGAGGAATAACTCATGGGAAGGCATTTAAGAGCTCACACGTCCTTCGTAGACTAGAAACAGAGAGAAGTAAGATTCCATAGCAACAACATGTCACTCTAAATCATGACTGCCATTTCATGAACAAAACGAGGATCAAAATAGAAAATATGCAGAGTGGGACCAGTTTAGAGGAGAGAGTTGACTATTTAGGGGGAATTCAGTCACCTGGATTTGCTTTTTTTTTTTTTTCTAGGTAAGCTGTTAGCTTCCAAAGGCAGGATGGCTTGTTATTTGTAACTTCAGTTTTAAAAATGAAAAATTTAAAAAAAAAGTCTCCCTTTCCATATTCCCTGCATCAGACACTAGGGTAGATGGAAACTGTCAGCTTGTGTTTAAACTAAGGGGAGCTGAACGCTGCCATTGAAAACCTTGGCTGATTTGATTAAGGTTTTGTTTATTATGGATAAATATTGCAGCAGCCAAAAAGTAGCTAGTAAATGCTCAGAGGGCTGAGTTAAAGACCGACCTCATTGTGGGGTTTTCTAATCAGCAGTTTTGTTAGAAAAAAAAAGAAAGAAAATGAACCTCCAAATGAGCCCTCATGTGCATGAACGCTCAGAGTAAACTCCACTGGCTTAGTGTGGACTGGAGCCACATACACTGGGTAGAGTAAATAGAGTCTGAGGCAGGGACAACTTTCCAACATAAACAGCAAAGGAAACCTCTTGGAAATGACTTGATAAACTGTTAAATAATAATGGTTTCTCTGAGCTGGCTCAAGGATGTGTGTGTTCTCAGATCAGAGCAATGTTCCCTGCTGAGTACCTGGACCTAGAGTTTTAGTTTCTGGGTTTGTTTAAGAAGGTTCTGGGATGGAAGGGTGGGTATGGGGGATTCGGGGGGAGTCATATATGCAAAACAGAAAAAAACATTCTTGTGGGCACTGTTTTTAAAGACCTACAAACGTCAAATCTCTGGCTTAATTTTGTTGGTTTGTTGTGGTGGGTGTACTTATGTCTGTATGCTCAGGTAGAGGCCAGGGGTCAATCTCAGGCTTACGTTCTCAGGAAACTTCCATCTTATTTTCTGAGACAGGGCGTCTCACTGAGTCCTGGAGCTCACCCATTAGGCTAGGCCTGCCCCAGAGATTTGCTTGTCTCACCTCCCCATGGGGCAAGTGTGTGCCACCATGCCTCACTCTTGACAGGGATTTGGGGATTGAATTCAGAACCTCATGTTAGAAGGACAAGTCCTTGGCCAACTGAGCTATCTCCTCAGGACCTCACATCTCTGATTTTGAATTTCAGACGGATTCTGTCTTTTGCCTGTTTGAAAAGTTACAGGCATCTTTAAATATGTCCCTCCACTTTATTTTAGAGCCCCCTGTGGGTTCTTGTCTAAAAAGCATGCATTATTTCTGCTAATAGTTTCTTCATAGGTGGTTGGTTTCCTAGGTGTCATTAGTGTTGTGTATTCCTAATGTTTATGAAGAATCCTCTTAAGTTTATCTGATAGAGTTTTAGGGGGATTCTCCATCACTCACAGGTCACCCTGTTAGAAAAATACCAGTGTCGTGGGTGAATATTCCCTGCTCTTCTGAAAACAGCTCTATTTGATTTGATGGCCCCATGTTCCTTGCCACCTATATTACACTGCCATTTTTCAAGGGGATTTTGTTTCCAAAAATGTGTATTAAATGATTTTTTTTGCTAGATAAGTAAGATGGATATTGTTTAAAATGTTCATCAACTTTATGTGACAGAAAAAAAAGGGGGATAAAAAGATTCTTCTTTGTATACTATGTATATAATCCTGTTTAATTTTATGGTAACAACATAAGATACATTTTATCTACAGTGACCATATTTTGCTGATTAGAGGGGGGAAAACCCCTACCAGACAGTTAAAGAATTGACTTGCTTTCCAGTTGATTTTCCACACTATAATACTGTCCTCTTGAAGAGTAAAAATTTGATGTCATGGATGGCTCAGGGGGGTGTAAGTGCTTAGGAAGCAAGCCTGGTAAACTCATATCAAACTTAGAACCAATTCAAATGTATACATACACACACACACACACACACACACACACACACACACACACACACACATACACACAAACACAGATACACGTACACATACACATACATATATAAAATGGCAATTTTAAAAAGTAATAATTATGTGTAGGACAGACATGATGGTTCATGCTTGTGGTCTCAGTACTTGGAAGGCTGAGGCAGGAGTTAGTCAAGGCTAGCCTGCTGCACTCAGGGTGAGACTAAGACTCAGTATTAAATGTTAGTGTTTTTAGTCATGTAATACCCTAGACCATGTAATAAAGACAAGTGTGGTGAGACTCTGTGGTTGCAGACACAGGAGACTCTCTGGGACCCTTTGGCCAGTTGATGTAGCTTCATTGATGGACTCCAGGCAAGTGAGAGTCCCCATCTCAAAGAAGATAGGAAAACATCCCTGAAAAAGACATTTATGATTGTCCTCTAACCCCTGAACACATAGTCATGAGTATGTGTGTGCACACCTGCACACTCATGAACTTGCATACACACATGTGTGCAAAAGATGTAATTATAGACCCTACCAACTATACAGTATATAAGAAAGAAGATAAGTGAAAAAAATTTAAAGTACTGACCTCTTTAAAAGGAAGATAAGAGAAAATGATGAACAGACTATCAAGTTGGTACTGCCAAATTGAGCCTACTAAGCTGGTAGTTTCAAGTCAAATGTTTGTTTGTTTGTTTGTTTGTTTGTTTTAAAAAACATAAACATAAATGGTCTAAGTTTAGATGGTGGATGTTACTAGACTGAGCAAAAATATCAAGAAGTATAATTTCTCTTTAGAAACACTCAACACAAAGATATGAATAGCTCTCATGAAGAAGAAGAAGAAGAAGAAGAAGAAGAAGAAGAAGAAGAAGAAGAAGAAGAAGAAGAAGAAGAAGAAGAAGAAGAAGAAGAAGAAGAAATGTCTACAGTCATCAGTCACAACATAAGAGACCAAGTCCCATTGTGATAAAATGGAGTGTTCATAAGATAGCTTTTAAAAATAGTGACATTGTGCCATGGTTTCCATCTTAAGTATCCCCCAAGATGGATACTAAGGTGTGGACACGTGTTATTAAGAGATGGTTGAACTTGTGAGGTGGACCCTGATGAAGGGAATAGGGTCATGGTGTGGGGAGGGGAGGTGTGAGCCTTGGAAAGAACCCTTCCCCTCCCCTTCCCTTCCTCTCTCAGCCTGTAGCTTCACCAGCTCTGCTATGCCTTGTGCTCTCATCAAGAACGTCTGCATAATGTGTGACAAAAGGTAGCAGAGCCAATCCCCATTGGATTAAAACCTCTGAAATCTTGAGCCAAAGTACATCCTCCTTTAAATGTGATCATCCTGGGCTTATTATTATACCTAGAGGAATTTTATTGAGGTATAGACATAATATCTTATTAAAACACAAAAAAACCAATTGGGCCAGGTATGGTGATGCATGTCTTTAGTCCAAGGACTCAGGAGTCAGAGGCAAGTGGATCTCTGTGAGTTTGAAGCCAGCCTAGTCTACAGAATAAGTTCTTGGATAGCCAGGGCTATGTAGAGAGACCCGTCTTCATACCTCCTACTAAAAAACTGCAATATGGCTCGTGAGTAGCTGGATGGATGGATGGATGGATGGATGGATGGATGGATGGATGTTAGCTTTAAACTTGCAATTCCCATATCTCTATCTCCCAAGTGTTAAGATTATAGGTATGTGTCTATGTACAATCAAAGACTTCTTAGACACCTAAAACAAGACCCCTAAAAGAACAAACTCTCATGTTAGGCTCTATACATAGTAGAAGCATCAAATTAATTTACAGTTCCCATGTGTAAAACCAACTTGTACATAGACAGTATAAAGAAACTCGAGTCAATTCAGGATCAAAGATTCAAAAGAGATAATTTATCAAAGATCTGGAAGGGCTTTAACCTCATCCGTATTTATATACTTTGGAAAATGCAAATTAAAACCACCACAAAGAACCATTGCACATCTATTAGAATGTTTGTAACTAAAAATCTTAACAGACCAAGTTTAGAAAATCACCTAGAGCAGCTGGTACCTTCCCGCACTGACGTAGGTGAAATATGGCAGAAACATTTGGGCAGGCATCTTCTGGTGTTCTAAAATGTTTTTATTTTAACATGTATATGTATGTGTGTACATTTATTTACTGAAAATTCTGTAAAAAAACATGGACTCTGCAGTCACAAGAGTACTGCCTGCAACTCTGGTTATTTTTAAATATTCAGCATAAATTTACCATTTATGTACCCAATCCATTCCAAATTATCTAAAACTAATTGCCACATGCCAACATTGTGATCTGGTTTCCATCTTAAATGTCCCCAAAGGACGTGCACTGAAGATGTGGTTGAAGAAGGACCAACCTCTGTGTCCTTGAGAGATAGTAGAATCTAGATTTGAATACAAACGTTCACAGTGATTTTTGTCTGGAATAACCAAAGTTTGGAAACAGTCATTCTTTGTTACTGAAACAAAACATCTAGAAATAATTCTAATATTTACCAATAGGTAAATACATAAACAAGTTGTAGTGTGTTAGTATAATGGAATACAGTTTGCAACAAAGAAAAGATATTGGATCACCCAGCATAAAATAACCTCAAGATAACTGTGTTGAATAAAAGAAGCCATGTGAAATGAGAACATTATTCATGACCACTTGCATATTAAGTTCTAGAAAATCCAAATCTTAGGGATAGACAGGAAGTAGATAAGTGGTTTCCTGGGGTGTGGGCAGGGGCTGACGTGGGGTAGTAGGCTAAGAAGGAGAGGAATTCATGATTCTGTTGATGGTTTTATGTCTTTTTTACATATTTAAAACATATCAAGTTTTATAATAATAATATGTATACTTTATTATAGATGTGCCATACTTTGGTAAAACTATCGTTAAAATAAATGAGAATACCCTAACTCCTCTGCTTACAACTTTCAATAAATTCATGTCATGCTTAGATCAAAGTGCCAATTTTTTTCTGCTATGTGACCTGATGGGAGCCCTGCATGGCTATGGCTTTTTAGTATACATGTTCCTTTACTAAATGGACTCAAGTGACCATGCTGTTTCTCTGGGTTCTGTGAGCACAGTGAACTGTCTTCCACTCAGTTGCTTCCCGGTACTCAAGTACATCATCTGGTCAATGCCAGAGAAACCTCTGATGACTGCAGTGTTTAAGCAAATGCCTCTCTGATACCTTCAGAGCCTTATTTAGTACCAATACTTGCACATTAAAATCACACATTACTTAGTGGTAGACTTGTGTCTGATCTGCCTCTCCCCTTAGGCTGTGGTCAGATCTTGGCATCCTGAATTATCCAAGTCAATGGGGTGTTCCTGTCTTTCCAGCCCATGCTCAGAAGGCTACCACGCCACACCCTCTTCCCACTACTTTTCTAGTAATAGCTTTTCACACTGTCCACCTTCTGGAGTGACAGTGCATCCAATCTCAAACAAATAAACAGCAAATTTACAGCTTTGCAAGTCTTTAATTTGCAAGAGCTGGGATCTGAGTCAGAAAACACAAGAGGTTTTTCCTCGTTAAGTTGGCCATGGAAATTAAATGTGATTAAAGGCACAGACGTGAGGTTTTGAGAATTGTGTATACCTACCTACAACCTCATCATCTTAAAGATAGAGAACAGTCATTTTTCACCTATAAGTTCTCTTGGGCCCCCTGACAGTGAAGACTCCCTACTCACTGCAACTGCAAGCAATCCTTTCCTTAGTTCCTTCTGTCTGTCACAGGTTTATTTGCACCAGGACTTTAACCTTCTTGGAAGCAGACTGTTATGTCTGTCTCATTTCATTCATCACAATGCCTTTGAGCTTAGCCCTTGCTCTTCCCACTGCTAATTCTTTGTTTTTATAATCCCTGAGCAGTGTGCCATTGTATGCTCATACCCCAGTCTCTCCATCCATTCTTCTGCTGGTCGAAATGGGAGGTTTCTGGGTATTCACCACTGTTAATAAAGACAGGGTGAACACCACCACACAGAACTTCTGTGGACAGGGTTTTCATCTCTCTGTGCTTATTGTCACAGATAAAATGTTTTCCTTAGTAGTTGTACCAGGCAGGGCACATTCTTACCAGCAATGATTGAGAGGGTGCTCCAGGCATTCCATATTCTTGCATCTCTGAGATATCCATCTTCTTGGTTTTAGCTGTTCTCGTGAACTTGAAGTGGCGTCTCTTTGAGACTTGGATTTCCAGTTCTCTAATGGTTGCTGATGTCCAACATTCTTCTGTTTGCTTACTGGCCACCTTGTATAATTCTTTTTTAGGAAGTGTTGGCTCAAATGGTTTACTCATTTTATACACTGCATGGTCAATCTTCCTAGTGGTCCTGAGGGGTTTGAATATGATCCACACAAGCCCTCAGGCAGGTGTGAGTGCCAGGATTGCCTTCTTTTCCTCTGTGCTTTATATAATTTTCTTCTTAGTTTCTTTGCTTGGCATTTGTTATCTTGTTTTTTTGTTTTGTTTTGGGGGGTTTTTTTGCCTTAAAAATATGGAACCCTTCATGAATTTGTGTGTCATCCTTGCGCAGGGGCCATGCCAATCTTCTCTGTATTGTTCCAATTTTAGTCTATGTGCTGCCGAAGCAAGCATGTTTGTTTGTTTTTAAGGCAGGGTCTTATGTAGTTCAAGCTGGCTGGAACATTCTTTGTAGCAAAATATGACTCTGAACTCCTGATCCTCTGGCCTCCATCTCTTGATTACATGGATGGGCCATCACAGAAAGCTTAAATATATCTTTTGAGAAGTTTTTAAGGCCAGGCGTGGTGGCACACGCCTTTAATTCCAGCACTCGGGAGGCAGAGGCAGGAGGATTTCTGAGTTTGAGGCCAGCCTGGTCTACAAAGTGAGTTCCAGGACATCCAGGGCTATACAGAGAAACCCTGTCTCAAAAAACCAAAGAAAAAAAAAGAGAGAGAGAGAAGTTTTTAAGTGTTAACAATGTTCAGATTATCAACCTACCAAAAGAAAACAGACTTTGAGAGTGAAAAGGGTGAGTCCTACAGAGATTTGCATAGGAACTGTATTCCACAAGCAGTATTTTTGAGTTTGATTAATTAAATTTATTATTAAATAATTTCTCATGCGTACATGGTGCCTTCTGCTCACAGTCACTCTTCACACTCTCCATTTTCCCTCTTACCCATGTCTGCCTCTCACCTTCCCTGCCAATCTCTTCCTCATGTTCATACTTATCCATTTTTCTTAACCCTGTAATGAGTGTCTAGACCTCAGAAGGCCCCAATATCTTAGCACACCTGACTCCATGAAGGAAGTGCCATTGAGGCCGTAAAACTCAGCACAGAGACAGCACCACCTGCCAAAAGGAAAATAAAAACCTAATGCAGCTAAGTTCATAGTTCTGAGAAAGGCTCAAGGCTACAATGGGATCCCGAACACACAGTGTAGTTGTTGGTCAGCTAATAAAGACTTTCTATTGCCTTAAACCCATGTCTAAGTAGTGTTTGCTGTTGGATACCTACAACCCACTGAGATTAATGAGGGTTGGAGCTCTCCATTAGAGCCTAGTGGGTTCAGCTATAAGTAGACAACTAAAACAATGGCTCCTTTTCTATCCGAATCTGTTAATAGCCAACCGCTAAGCAGCAAGCTTAGCTTCTGTGAGCGTCTCCCTTGATCATGACAGGTAACCAGCACTGTTGTGTTTGAATGGTTGTATTGAGTCTAGAGAAAGGCATCTTACAGCCCTTCCCTCAATCTTCCAGTTCTCACACACTTACAACCACTCCTGCAATGTTTTCTGAGCCTAAAAGATGGTATAAACATAAATGTCTTCACTTTGCTGAGTCCAATCTGGATGGTAAGTCCCAATGTAACTTGAATGTGCAATGTGTTCCACACACCATGGGATAGCTGGCTTTCCTTACAGTGCATGTGGACAGCTCCATGGTTATGCCGTTTCTGTGATGAAGAGAAGGAGTCTGGAAGTTGATAATGAAAAATCAAAAAACAAAAGAGATCCAGTCCCAACCGTGAGCTGAACCACCAAGCTCATGTTGAGTCCAGAGCAGAGAAGATGCTTCTATGGCCCAGAGGAAACCAGAATAGAAAAGGCCCATAGCAGGAAGACAGGTGTGAACACAGATGTGTGGGCCTTTGGGAAGCCTCTGGAATGACTGTAGCTTCAAAGGTGGATGGAGAAAATAACCAAGAATTCTCAGGTGGTAGGACCTGGAAATATAGTTCAGCTGGATGAGTACTTGTCTGTCTTGTGTGGGATCTTGAGTTTGCTACCCAATACTAGAGAGAGAGAGATGAGAGGGAGAGGGAGAGGGAGAGGGAGAGGGAAACAAGACTTCTGCAGATTCAACGTGGTAGAAGAAGAAACGACTAGTGTGGACTGACTCAACACAGCCTGGATTTGGACAACAGTGCAACAGTGACTCAGAGTCGTTGTGCCTGGAGTCCAGAGGTCACTGTGACCATGGAAATCCAGAGAGTGATTCAGTACCATGAAGAAGATGAGAGTAAGGAGAAGGCAAACTCTGAGATCGCACTATTAGAATGGAACCTCACTTTTCCCGGGAGCCCCTGGACTTTAGTGACCCCACATGGCAAGGAGAAGAGATGAGCCACACCTGAGCTGTGTCTTCACACCAGAGCCCCTGAGATTTATTTACTTTTACTCTTGAGGATTATATATTTTTTTCTTTATGTGTATGTGTTACTTGCAGATGCCAGAAGCTCCCCCACCCCCACCCCGACTGGTGTTTCTGGTGCTTATGACTTGGTGCTGGGGACTGAACTCTGGTCTTCTGAATGAGCAGTAGGCACTTTTTCTCCGTGAAAGTATCTAAACAGCTCAGCCCATGGGATTTATGACAGGGAAATGGCAATTGGTGTAACCTGTGCTCTTTAAAGCCAGGGCCATTCTGATACTGTCCTCAGCTTAGGCAACATTTGGGCAGAATAGGGGAAAAAAAGACAGTCAGTAGAGTGAGGTTCATGTGACCTCAAATCCCCCATTTCTCTGCCTCCCCGTGCCTCCCTCCTATGCTTAGTACACTCAAGGACAAGACGGCCCTGCACTTGAAACACAGAGCACTGGAAACAGACATCTTCCATTTCCCTTTGTTTACTGGTTGGCATGCAATTATTTTCTTAAATCTGTTTTTTAGAAATAGAAGGCTATTTTATTTACTAAATCTCTCTCTGGACGCCTCATCATCTAAACATGATTACTTCTGTACTGTTCAATACTTGACGAAGCTCTTTCCACATTCTCTTCTGGCTGCTGCAGCATTTGGGGGAAGCTTTTTCTTCTTCTTCTTCTTCTTCTTCTTCTTCTTCTTCTTCTTCTTCTTCTTCTTCTTCTTCTTCTTCTTCTTCTTCCACTTAAAACAAAGAACAACAGTCGTTTGGTTCATATATTTGTGGCTGCTGCAGTTGCTGTTTCCTTCATATTCTGTGCCTGACATTCCCAGGTCTCAATTTATAAGAACAGCAAATAGCTGTCTGCTAAAAGCTGAAGGACAACTGAGAAGTGGGAAGGTGGGAGCGCCGCATCTCAGTCTGTAAGGGCATGAAAAGGAGGCCAGGGCCTTCTGTAATACAGTAGGAGAAACAGCTGGGTGCTAGTGAGGAGAACTGACTTCTGGTCAGCCTCTTGCCACACCCAGGCCCTTCTACTTCCAGGCTGTGGGAGCTTGGACCTTGAAGCTGTCGCTGTTGAGTTTCTGTGGAATTGCCCGCAGGAGGTACGTTAGGTGGAAGGAGCTTGGTACACAACCTGGCACACATTAAACCCACATTTCCCTTTAGCATCTGACATGCTGAAAGTGGACAAAAGTGGAGGCTTAATGTTCCTTTTCTCGTAGAGAGCCGGATCTGAGGCTGCCCACCAGTACATTTGGAAAGCATTTCCTTAGTCCAGGTGCTAGGCTTTCAGGAATCAAAGGCCCAGACCCAGGCACCACTTTAAACACACAATGAGAAGGATCAGATGGGCAGTCATTCTCAGGGACTCAATGTCTTTGATGGTGGCTTAAATGGTGCCTTAGGAGTTGGAGGAAGTTAGCCTTCCCAGAGAAATGAAGGAAAAGGCCCCAAACAGAAAATCTCTCAGGCCATACTTGGGTTTTCTTTGCTGTTTGGAACTAAGTAGAGACATGTTCTGTGTAGGTAACAGGGCCTCAGAGGAACAAACGAGCCCTTATTTTGTTCCCAGATCTAGTAAGGGGCTCTGGGCTTGCAAAGTCTGGGTAAAAAAAAGGACCTGAATCTAGGCCAGAGCTTATTGGCTGGTGGAAGAGCTGCCCGGTAAATCTTCAAGCAAACTGTAGCTTGAGAGGAGGAATTCACGGGAGTTGATTCTGATCTTATTCAGAAAACATTCCCCAGTTGATCCTCCTAAAACCGAAGGTATTTAAATATAATTCAGTCGAATCGAGGCAGCTGTCCCAGAAGTCAGAGAAAGCCTATTTGTTTCTTGTCGGCTTAGTTATTTTTCTGCTAAAGAAATTATCTGGAGGGGGTGAAGACACAGTGCCCAGACCCCGTGCTGGGTGTGGGGGAGCTCTCAAAGGGCAGCTGCAACAACAGAGCCAAGATGGCATTACAGAACAGAGAAGGTCACTTTGATCTTACTAATAAGACAAAGGCTTAGAAGCTGGAGAGGAGGCAGGGCTGACTCCTTTGCAGGGTGGGACATGATAGGTAAGAATATGGCCCTGAGTGGTGTTATGTCATTTGAAAGAGGCTTTAGAAAGAGCCCCAGAAGCTGCAATGATTCAGGGAAGGGAAGTGACCTTTAAGAATGACGACATGAACATCCCTATTAGAGTCTCTTCTTTGTACAATGACTGCTACTAAATTCCTATAAGATCCCAGGGACTGACCAAGAGAAGGTGATCCCACAGCAGGTGGATTAAAAAACCCGAGGTGTTGTGTGTGTGTGTGTGTGTGTGGGTCCTCCCTTGTGGTTGTTAGAGGAAACCGGAAATGACAACTTCATAGAAATAGGGACCCCAAAGGAGCTTTCCTACTCCGACTGACAGGGCTGGCAAACAACCCTTGCTATGCTGTTCCTTTGACACGTTCTATACTTCCTAACTGCATTAACTCTAAAATCCAGGATATAGATTTCTGGGGGGCTCTCATCTTTTCTATCTTTTATTCCAATTGATTTAAAGGCCTTTTGTGGAAACTGAGAAGATGGTTCAGTTGGCAAAGCACCTGCTGCATAAACAGGAGGTCCCGATTTAAGATCACCAGCACCCACAGAAAAAAAGCCAAGCATGACATGGCATGCATATGAGCTCAGAACTGTGGAGTAGAGACAGGCTCCTCAGAATGCATCAACCAGACAGCAAGACTTTATGTCTATGTACATATGGGTCCTCCTATACCTATGTATGCATGTGGAGGCCCAAAGTTGACATGGCAGTTGAGGGGAGCAGCTTTCTTAACTGTTCTAGAATTTAGTTTTTGAAATAGAGTTTCTCATCGAACCTGGAGATCTAGTTTTTCATGATTCTAAGGAACTCTTAATATAATGATAGAGTTCTGTGGTGCTCCCATCATGGAATTCCTAATGTATATGTTAATCATAATTTATCCAACAAACCAAACTCATCTACCTGTTCATTCACTGTACAAATGTTTACTTACCACCCACCAGGTACTTGTGCAGATTCTGAGATAAGGTAGAGAGCTGGAGAACTAATGGCCTTCATCTCATGGAGCTGACATGTATGTATGCATGTATGCAGTTTTGGCTGAGCTGCTGTTTCCAAGGGAGACTCTATCAATATACAAATAAGTAGACAAATAGAAGAGATATAGTTTTATGAAGGAAAAAAGAAACTGAAATAAAGATTAAAGGGGTATACATCTGCAATCTAAGGAAAGATTCTTGAGGTCTGGGGAAAAGCATAAAGTAGTGCAGCCATTTTGAAAAGCAAGACATTAACAAAGCCCAAATTGAATATATGAGTCTCTGGAGATTGGCTTAGGTCTACAAGGACATGTTATCTAGGACACGTTATTCATGGTGGCCATACTTGTGATAGGAGGTACTTGTGATTGGCATCACTCATATCAATGACCATCATGAATTACTGTAGAATATGAAGACACAGCAAATGGATGTCATATTGACTAGAAATGCAGAAATCAGAACAAAGCTCAGTAAACTCTAAAAAACACGAGAAGTGCCATGATATCCTTAAGGAGGACCATTTCAATGTCCATGCGTTATCTGTGAGTAGACAGGAATAAAAGGAAAGACTGGGAAAAGAAAAATGGGCCTGAAGAGTCCTGCTATGAAAGTGAAACCCACTGAGGAGTGTGAGTGACTAGAGCCTGTGCTTCCTCAGGACAAGAACAAAGGCAAACAAAAAAAGCAAGATGGAGGTAGCTAGAGTGAGGATGGTGAATGGCTGGAGCACAGGCATGCCCTGGAGGGCCTTGGCTGGATTAAGGACTTTCCTGAATATACAAACACACAAACATACCCACATAGTCACCTCTCCAGCACAAACACACACCCACATGGACACCTCCCTACAAGTACCCACACCACATACGCATTCGCACACAGACACAGCCATAGAGAAAGCACTCAGACATGATCACAGGAACACCCATACAAGCAAAGAGACCCTACACACAAGCCCCACACAAACACATCAACACACAAACACATTGTGGGAGCTCGTATTCTGTCAACTTGGCAAGAGCTAAAACCATTTAGGGAAAAAGAACCTCAACTGAGAAAATGTTCTCACCTGATTGGCCATTGGTGATTGATGTGTGTGGGGGTAAGGGCAACTCACAAAGGCAAGGCTGCCTTCTGGGCTGCTGGTGCAAGGCATAGGGGCGAAGCCAGTAAGCAAGACTCCTCCATGACCTCTGCTCCAGTTCCTGCCTTAAGTTCCTGGTCTGATTTCTTGCCCTCATTTCCCTGGATTTCATATTACAAGATGTAAGATGAAATGACCCCTTCAAATTGCTTTTGGTCAGTGTTTTATAAAGAAACAGAAACCCTAAGTAAGGCACACGTGTACACTAATACACCATCACCAAACACATCCAAACATACTACATTGCACACAACCATCCCTGATCTGACAAACGGTATGACTTGGGAGAAGTTCTCTGTTGGCGCACTTTCCTTATCAATAAAAGATGCATAGTGATGGGACCTAGTTTGTAATTACTTAGTGTATGTCCTGGCCATCAGTAGCTGGGAGCCAGCTGTTACCCTACGGATGCACCCAGCAAATCCAGTGCTGGATTCTCTCCTAGCAGAATCCTTTCTGATAAGCATCAGCCAAGGATCTTGTTGCCTGCCCAGCCACCTCCCTCCACTGTCCGAATACTCTGAACTTCTAAGCTGCTGAAGCTTAAGGTAATGCTTTTCCTAAACTTCAAGGTATCTGCACAACCCGATGCCATCTTTCAAAAAATATGTCATCCACTACTTCCACAAGGCTATTTTTGTATCCCTCTTGAGAGGCCAAGAAGAGCCTAGTAACCTGGTAGTAACATAGAGTGATGAAGCTGCTTCCGGTTACACTGACACATGACACACGCGTTAGGTGGTTGTAGCCCAGCATACTGCTTCCCACTTGCTGGATAAGATAGTTGGTGTTAGGTTTCTTTATCCCTCTTGCTCATCTCCTGTCCAAACTCATGCTTCCCAGCACAGCTTTTTACTTAAAGAACACAATCCATTAACACTTTCACAAGAGGTTTAGAAAACCAGTAAAATGAACATTGGCGCTCTCTGTTGATGTGTTTTCCATCTGAGTGGACCTCTAGCCTGTTGATTTGACAGTGAGAAAATGCACGCTTTGGAAGGCCATGAACTAGATCCAAACGATCCCCATTTTAACCAGCACCGCTCCCTTCCCTTCACCTTCGGAATACCAGTGCCTAGGTGTCCTGTACTGAGCCTGTCCTTTGTCGCCCTCAGCCTTTCACAACAGGTTCCATTCATACCCTTCTTTCTGCAGTGCCTATACTGTGTGTGTGTGTGTGTGTGTGTGTGTGTGCATGTGTGAGTGTGTGTGTGTGTGTGTGTGTGTGTGTTTTACAGGTGTGAATAGTCTACAGATAAAGTGTAACCCAGGGAGAACTGAGCCTGTGGGTAAATGTTCATCTCTGCCTTTCCTATGACCATTCTGATACCCACACTACCTGGCTCTCCAGAAATCTGCTGAGCTCTAATCTCAGTTGCCCATGGGTGACTAACACCGGCACTCACCTGCATCAGTTTTCCTGTATTTGCCTTTCCTTATTTTCCCTCATATGTTCCCTGGATTGAGTTATCAATATATACTACCTCTCTCTGAGATGGGGAGGGAAGGATTCAGCTTACAACACTGCCAACACCCAATATACTGCCACCTGGCTGCTTAATTGGATGCTGTGCAACGGAGAGTTGGCATGGTAACAGATTATGATTTTTGGAGGGGTAAATTTGTTATTTATTTCCTTTACATATTTTTAATTGAAATAGAACAACATCACTTTCCCCTTTCTCTTTTCTCCCTCCAGCCCCTCCCAGGCACACCCCTCCTACCCCTTCCATGCCCTGTCACTCTCAAATTGATAACCTAGTTTTCTTTTATTATGATCAATATATATATGTGTGTGTGTGTGTATGTGTGTGTGTGTGTGTATGTGTGTGTGTGTGTGTGTGTGTGTGTCAGAATATAAATATATAAAAATATAACTTGCAGAGTTCATTTTTGTAGTTTTCATGTATTTGTTTGCAAGGCCTACCACTCTGCATTGGACAACCTGTAAGGATTCTTTCCCTGGAAGAGGTTCTCTTTCTCCAGGCAGTCATTAGTTGCCTGTAGTTCCTTATCCAGGGGTGAGACCCCACGACATTTTCTTCTTCGGCATGTCCACTGATACCGCCATTGTTCTGGTCGTATTTATGCAGCCGTCTTTGGGAGAGGCATTTTACAACAGACTTCTTAGTAGTCCACCTCAACATAGTCTTTCTACTCCATCTTCCATAATGGTTCCTGAGCCATGGATGCAGGGACTGCGATCTCAGTGTATCCATTAAGACCATGATTTGTGGTCTCTGTGTTGTATCCAAATGTGGTTTTCTATGGTGATCACTACTTGTAGTAAAGAGGGGCTTCTTTAATGAAGAATGGTAGCTACATCTTCTCATGAGTGTAACATTCAGAATGTAGTAGAGAACCATGCTGGTCTAGCCAAGTAGTGGGAGTAGATTCTTTGCTGATGCCACAACCTACGTGGCCCTGGCAATCTGGGTAAGTTTCAGCACCAGACATGATATTTGCCTCCTGCTGAGTGAGTCTTAAATCAGGTTAGACAGCTGTAGGTTACCGCCAATATGTGGGTGCCACTTACTGCCATGTTGGTCATTGTCATGCTTCATAGATACAGCAGCTGGCAGCGCACTTTAACTGCTTTCCTCCCTTGACAGCTTACATAGTATCTTCTGGTGCCATGAAAGTTAGACTTTAGCAAAGAGATTTTTATGTCAAATTCAGTTCAAATCATCCAAGTCTTGTGTCCTAAGTGTGTGGTGCCTTCAGCATTAAGGGCCCACCGTCACCCATGAGAGGCAATCAAGGATATGTTGGTAATCTATATTGTTTCAGGAATCACTTGTACTACCTTGACTAACCATTTAAAAGAGAAAGTTTCTCATGCCTGGTACTGTTTTTTTGTTATTTTATGGCCGGTGTGTGTGTGTGTGTGTGTGTGTGTGTGTGTGTGTGTGTGTACTTATATGTATTGTGTATAATTTTAGGTAAATATAAAGAATGTGATTCCTTTAGTCTTTATCAAATAACCTTGCTGTTACTTATAAATAATTAGCACAAATCCAATTGTTTGAAATCTAACACAACTAAAATGCATCATCTCTTGCCTAGTGACTAATGCAGAGGTAAACTTTAGGGAATGACTCCTCCCTGAGAGGGCAGACTCATGGGCACGGGTCCACCATATGCCACCAGTTCTTGTAAGAGAGAATGTAACAATTACCCCAAAAGTGCCACACGAGTGGGTTTCAGCGTGAAGTTGCACTGACATTCAACGAACCGAGCTACCTGAATCCATAGCATGCTCCAAAGCTTCCAAGCTGGATAAACTACACAAATCTATTGAGCTTTGGTTTCCTTCATGGTGTGTGGGGAACCTGGAATTACTGTGCATAGTAAATGGTAAAATGTATTTCATGATCTTATTATGGTACCTGGCATATACCAGGTGTACTGACCATCTGAGCAGCTCCATGTAAGTTGATTTCCATGTGACATGTTAGTGCTCAGAGAGTGTTGGCTCTGAGTGAGTTGAAGATGCAGAGCACTGAGCATGAAGGGGTGCTCCACCCCTCACATTCTACCTCTTGTTTTACTCTTAATAATGGAAAATGAAAGATGTTGCTGAGATAACAGATGTTAAACTTCTGACCACATTGTAGATCACCATATTTGCACATTTAAATGTCTTATGTGGGATGACAAGCGTCTCCTCAGAGTATTAGATTATATTTACACATTTAGATGACTTCTGTGGGATGACAAATGTGTTCTTAAGTACTGGATATAATTTTAACTAAAGAAATTGATATTGCCATACATTTTGTACCATAATTTGTCTAGGTTTGTTTTAACAGGTGCCTCCTTCTCTCATGTTATTCCAGTCTGTCAAAAATTCCTATACCACCCCACATTCAAAATATATAGCTGTTTCTAAGGGGTCTCTGGGAAACTGTCTAATAACCATTTACTTAGCAATACTTATAGAGATCCAGGCAAGGCAATCCCAGCCCCAAAGAATTAGCCGGAGGTAAGAGGGTCAGAAGCTCAAGACGAGCCTTAGCTATGTAGTAAATGTGAGGCCAGGTTGGGCTACAGTGAGAAGACATGGAGATATTCTAGTTTGCTGCTCTGTTGCTGTGAGAGAAACAATGACCTAAAGCAACTTGGGCAGGGGGTTGGGGATGGAGGGTTGATTCAGCTTGTACTTACAGGTCTCAACTTATCACAGAGAAGTCAAGTCTGGAACTTAAGACAGGAGGATGGAGGCAGGAACCAGAGCAGATTCCGTGGAGGAGTACATCTGTGGAGGTTGCTTCTCATGGCTGATTCAGTCTGAGTTTTGTTTGTTTGTTTGTTTGTTTGTTTGTTTTAATACAACCCAGGAACATCTGTCCAGAAGTGGCACTACCCACAATGGGCTGGGCCCTCCCACATCAGTTGACAATCAAGACAATTCCCCCATAGACACGACACAGGGCAATCTTATCTGGGCGGTTCCTCGGTTGAGACTCCCTCTTCTCAGGCAGCACTAGGTGATATCAAGTTGGCAAGACTTAAGGTCTTCTCTGAAAGCAACTTTATATTACAGCAGCAAGAACAGAGTTTGGACAACTTCCCCTCCGCTCCTGCCTTCTTCAATGTTGGCACTCTAAGTCTACTATTCTTTCCAGACAATTGAGAACATATTTTTTTTTTGGCTACTGTAGGCATTTTCAATACTCAGCAAGATGAGTAGAGTAGTTGGGATGCAGGCTGATTGATAGATGATCCTACTCTCATGAGTGACATGAGGGGCATTTGATAGTGTCCTTCTGACTCCAAGGAGCTGGGGGTCGCTTGGAGTTCTATTACCCACCCGAAGTCCATGATTGGCTTTTTAAAGACTCCCATGTTTCCTGAAATCAAGCAATGAGGCCATGAAAGTAGATAATCTGCCTTCAGACAAATAGTTGGTTGTATCATTTGTAGGCATAAAGAGGTTTATTAACTCATAATTTTATCAAGTAGTAATATGTGAGCAAATGTTTTAATAAGGTCATTAATTCCATTACATTGTTTTGTGTTTAATAGCCTTTAAAGATGAGATAAAATGATTATCTCTCTGCGACTCTCCAATTTGATGCACCCTTAATGAGAGATTTTTCTAGAAGCCCCTATCTCCCTCACCTCCTTACTTCCTCAGTGATGCCTGGTTACCATAGCAGTCTATTGTGTTCAGAACAATGTTACTGATTCACAACCAGCTATCTGGAGTAAGAAAGACTGACATTAGAGCCACCTGGGCCACCTATGTGAGTTTAGAAAAGTTCCTTCCACTGGCTAGGCCTGAGGATAACTCAGCTGTACAATGAGCTCATGAAGCTACCTCACTGTACTGTTCCCGAATCTTCCATGAGATTATGAATGTGTGTTTGGCAGGGAGAACAGGCGAAATAAGCATACTGAATTTGTATTAGTTATGTATTCTATAGTATGCATCATATAAAATTTTAGTGGGTTAAACCCACATATTATCTCACCGAGTGTCAGGAAAACTGGATAGAATTGTGACATCAGTCCCTGCCTCTAAATCTCTGATGAGCTCTAATCAGGGCATGGACTGGGTGACAGTCTTCCCTGCAGGCTTGACTGAGGGTGGGTCTTCTTTGAAGTCACTGGAGTGGCAGTTGGTAAGATTCTGGGCTCTGTGACCTGTTGGATTACGGGATTTTTCACTTGGCTCTTGGCTAGATGTCATCTCCAATTCCTGGTCGTGAAAAAAATCTCTTTGTGGTCCAGCTCAAACATGGCAGCTTGCCTCCCTGGGAGCAGAACGAGTGCAGATAAGAGAGAGCCACTTACACAGAAGACATGGTCCTTTTAGGACAAATCTCAAAGCAGACCTTCCATCATTCCCTTATAATCTAAGAGGCACGTCACACTGAAAGGGAACAGCATGATAGTCAGGTACAGCGTTCACTTCAGTCTGCTCGAGAATCTGTGTCCACAACTGGGGTTACTAATTTTGTGAAATGAACTTAACATTGAACGGGATCCTTTACTGTGCGCCCTCTACATGATAATCTGTCTTTGTTCTTCTTTTTCCTGTCAAGTTGATATGCCTGGCATAGGCACTTTGCAACCTAAGTCTTTTGTTTTAGTTTGCATGTGGGTTTTACTTGACACAGAGTCTGACCTGGACCTTGCTATGTAGACCAAGCCAGTCTTGAAGTCTTAGCACTCCTCTTGCCTCTATTTTCTGAGTTAGAGGGTTATTGGTATAGGCTACCACTCACGGCTCCTTGTCTTTGTTTTGTAGAGATTTTTCCCCCCTCTGTCACTTTCCACCAAGATTTTTTATTATCTTCTACTTCCTCTTCTCACTAGGCTTAGGCATTCCCTGCTAGTAAGAGCTCCCAGGTGTCTGTCCCTAGGATCCTAATAACACGACAGCAAATTTATGTCCTTAGAAGTGATGTTTTATTTTTCAGTTTCTAATTTAATATAAATCAAAGCTTTAAATTACTTGCACCCTTTTTTCCCCCTCTCAAAGCATAACAAGGGACTTTTGAGTACTTAGCTGAGGAGAGTGTAGGTTGGAGCCTGAAAGGGGCTAGGAGCTGGAGCTGTGCATATTCTTTGTCCCTGTGCTCTGTAGGACAGCTTCTCTACCCTGTTGTGCTCCCTTGTGTCCACCCGCCAAAGCCATGTCTGGATTGTACAGATCTTTAAATCCTTTAGGATTCCACATAGCAAGGGAGATGCATAGGGGGTGAGCTTTCTTTCTGAACTAGGTACTATTTTCGGACTTTATTTTCTGGCTTTTCCAGAACTTCCTTCTGTGGTGATTTCCTTTCTTTGAGCAACCTGCTCTCTCAAAACTTAACTGAATGCACTCACAACAGCCCCATCTTAGGGTTCACCATGTCCACCTTCAGGAGTAAGCAGGAACTGGGTCCCAAACCCCAGCCATCAGTCCCATTGCTGGCTTCTCTCTGTACTGCCTGGCTGCAAATGTAGCAAGGGAATGGACTCTTTAGGAACCCTTTGCAGTCATCTTTAGGCTCTGACAGACAGCTGCTTCAAAAGCCTGAAGAAAACATGGTTTTTTTTTCCATGCTTCGAAATTGTTTGAAAACCAATACTGAGTCAAAAATGCTTCCCCAGGGAGCATTTACTAGCAGTCCTCACTGTCTCTGTCAATCATTTACAGAGCTTTCTCCCTGCATGTTTCTTGCAGCAAGATATTTGGTTGTGACAGGTCACTAGTTTTGCTTTTGCAAGTGCTCCAGTACTGGGGGTTTGCTATAGTGTATGACATATCTGTCTTTCAGTGGCAGATTTTGACCTTCTGAGTATTCAAGCCTATCTGTGAGCTACATCATACAGAATGAAAGTGCAGTCCTGCTCCTCCCTCCCCCAACCCCTCTCTCATGCCTGGCTTTCTTAGAGATGGTACCTTAAGGATGCTAAATGATACTGATAGACTGACTATCCATCAAAATATCTTAATCCAGCACCCATGATAAAATTCAATCTAGACTATAATTTAGATAACACATTATAAGGTTAGAAGCAGACACAATATTCAAGTGAAGCCACACAGAATTGCACTGGATTAATGTATAGCTGTTGGGAAAGTTAACTTTCTATGTATTAAGTTGAGCATAAATGCTTGCCAATGGAGGAGCCTTCCTCCCATAAGTAGAGGTTTGGGCTCTGGAAAACACCCAACTGAGAGCAAGCCTCAGGGAGAGACCTCACTCATTGCTTGAGCCCTTGATTCTCTTGGTGCCCGATGCAATTCCTACATAGGTAAGCTAATGTATTTCCTTTAAATTTAAAGCTATTAGAACTGAGTTTAATAACTAGGCAGTCCAGAGTTCTGATCTTATAGAAGTCAGAGGTGAAATATTGGTTTCATCTTGGTTACAAACCAAAGTTTGACAGTATAATATAGATTTGCATTTCAGATAAACAATGGGTAACATTTAGTGTGTGTGTGTGTGTGTGTGTGTGTGTGTGTGTGTGTTTCTTAATGTTTCATTCATTACACAGGACACACTTAAACCAAAAAATTTTCCTTGTTTGATATTTCAAAGTACCTATGCTTCCATTATTTTGTTTACTAAATACTTAGCCCTAATGTCTACTTATAACTCTGTGTCAAGGATTTTGGATTCAGATGCAGGCCTCAGCATTGTGTGCTTGTTGAATAATAATATCTATTGTGAGAGCAAAGTCAAGGAAGACAGCATGAGTTCCACACATAAGCCATTCCTGGTTATACCTCATGTTTAGAATTTTTATTTGTTTTGTATTGTTTTGTTTATTTGATTGATTGGTTTTGGTAGCTGTGGGTAACACAATTTATTTGAATAATAATATAAATACAAGTGACCACCATTTATTGAGTGTCTAATTATGAGCCCCACGTGCACTGCCTTATTTAAACCTCATGACTATATTTATTGGCGACAACTCATGTTGGAGACTCAGAGAAATAAAGTCGTCATAGATGGTGCTGAGACATTAAAGTTCACTTTTGTTCCAATTCATCCTGCTGCAGGGGGCAAACGTTATCTTGACAGCTACCTGTTGCAGTCATCTTAAAACGCTATTCTATAAATTGCTTTATAAACACATATAAGACCGGTCCTTGGCCCCTAATGGCAAACTGTCCTTTAACAACAGCAAGCAACAATTTAGAGACAAATTGGAGCCTTATGCTGGACAATGTTTGGACAAATAGGTTTCAATAGTTGACACTAGAGGAGTGTCAGTGCTAGAAGACCTATTTCAGGCCATAAATGACTAGATAAAACCTGCCTCATGACAAGGTTCAAGGGAAATTGGCTCTGCACATATCAGGGGGGCCTAGTGAGCCCTTTGTGGAGTTTAGAGCAGACTGTATGCAGAACAGAGAGGCAAATGGTTGGTCTACAGTTACTTTCCTAACTGCAAGAGTCTTTATGCTTTGGTAAAAGTTAAAGTATTATGGTTTCAAAATCCCACCCGATCCACAATTCATGTATTTGAACACCTGGCCAGCATCTTGTGCTGCTGGAAAGTTCTGGAATGTTTGTGGTAACAGGGCCCCTGGGGGTCAGGCTTATTCCTGGCCCATTCCCAGTCTCTCTGTCTGCTTCCTGGGTGCCGGGATGTGACCAGCCACAAGTTTTGATCACAAACAGAGACCCAGTGTCTTCCCTACCATGGAACTGTGGCTAACTGAATCCTTCTACCAAACTGCTTTCTGATCCATGCGTTTCATTGCATTACCAAAGTCACTAACAAAGGATAATTTGACAAGAAGTTGGGAGTCAATATGTTTCTCTTTATTATGAAGTATTAAGTCTCAGGTCTTCTGCTCTAACTGCACAGAATGGCTAACATACAGGGGAAAAGGGCATGCATTTTAAAAAATCTATGCCTAATGTTTTAAAAGTTCATTTACAAGACAACAGGTAGGTTGTATGCTCCTACAACACAGGGAGGGAGCAGAACGACCTCCTACTCCTTGGGAACAAAGGATATGAATGAAGTTGAAAGAAAAAGTGCATGATTTGGCACAGGTAAAGTTCTTTCAGTTTCAGTTGAACAGAGACATCTAGAAGGCCATCGCTTCCACCTTCAAGTTCTGCCCAGCATGTGTATGGAGCCTGGAGACCTAATGACCATCACCACCCCTAGGCCAGATTATTTTCATCATTTGAAAAGTCTGCTCAGCACTTCTAAGAACGCAATTACTCTAAGAAACTTCCTCAATGTGGACCACATTGAGCAGAGCATAACATACTAAGAGGGTGAGAGACAGTCTTTTTTTTACCATACTTGGAAGGCAGGCTTCCTAGAGAGACAGAGATCTAAGCTAACAGTGCATCTTATGGATAGGATAGGATAGGATAGGATAGGCATCTTTCAGATATGTAGACGAACAAGGGTAAAGGTATTCAATTTGCAATCATAGAGATTAGTCAAAAAGAAAGCTAGAATGAAATAGAAATTGTGAGGAGCTTAAATAACCTTAACACAGGCAAGAGAACATTGATCCTGAATGGAGGGGATTCCTACATGTTAAATGACGGCAAAGGAGGAAGACGTGATCTTTAATCTTAGCCAAACATGGAAGAACCACCCTTCTCATCTTGTTTATAGATCCAGACTGCAGTGCTCATCCTTGTGACATCTGGAGTTTTCTTTCTTGTCAGGTACCAGGAATCCCCACCTCACATCCCTTTCCTTTTGCTTTGCTTCAAGAGATTGCTGTCATCTTCAGGATGTTCTATTTTAAGCCCTCTAAGTGTGTCCAGAGAGAAGAAGGAACCATTAACACTGCTCAGCATCACGGGCTATCCCTGGAGGACATCCATTGTATTTCTATGAGCCTTATGAATGGGATGAATATTTCATTGTG
This sequence comes from Mus minutoides, assembly GCA_902729485.2. Lineage (NCBI taxonomy): Eukaryota > Metazoa > Chordata > Mammalia > Rodentia > Muridae > Mus > Mus minutoides. Next base: position 34,470 of record LR750038.1, read on the forward strand.
CTAGTTACCCAACACACTTCATCTTTCTTATTAAACTCTAATTTTCTTACATGCTCTATGTCTTCCAATATGGCTTAGCCCTGGCACCTGCAGACTTATCAGCTCCACACAAAAGACATTTCTCGGAAAGAAAAAAAGAGAACCTTAAATCAGTCAATAGCCTACTGCATTCAGAGCAGAACTGAGCTCTTTGAAAACTTCAAAGGAATATTGGCGTGTACAGTGGTGGGGGAGAATTAAGGAGTGGGGCATTTCTGAGTGCAAGTTTGAGTCATGAACACAATCCTTAGGATTCCTCTAGCAGGTACCGTTAGTATTCACAATAACCTGCTGACTTGCCGTAGCTGAGAGAATAAAGTTCAAAGCTAGAATTGGGCATTCCAAGTCCCCTAGGACACCATTCCATTTTCTTTACCTCATCTGTCTTTTATATCCTTCATGGTAAGGAAAACAAGCTGTTCCTTTTTTTTTTTTTTTTTGGAACCTTCAGACAACCGGGGCTATCCACGCATTTCTTCAACTAAGATGGGCTGCTCAACTCTTCATTAAGGCTTAGGTCAAGGCCATCATTTCCCTTGAACCTTTGATGTTTATAGCAGAAAACCCACTGCTCTCTTTCAGAGTGTTCTTACCAGGTCTCTTAATGAGTCCTCAGCCCTGGAGATCTAAATTCAGGACCTCAGGTCTACACAGCAAGGACACTTACTCACCAAGCCAGGTCCCAGTGTCCTTGATGGTCATATCTGAAGCTACCCACTTTCCTCGTCATGCTGTCATATCCTTAAGGTAAGCATTCATATCAGGGTTGGCCCCATGGTGCCTGGTGGGAGTGTCAACGTATCACAGAAGTTGATAAATGACTCCTCTTTTCTTTGGGCCTCAATGATACAACACATAGCTTTGAGAAGTCACCTCTCCAAAGGCCCATCTGGGTTAGAGTCTTCTGATAGCTACCACCAGTGTTATGCCCTGGGTATGTGTCCCTTCAACACTTCTCATTAACAAGTTCTCCAGAAGGGCCAGATATTTCCCACAATGCACAGGGAAAGAAGATGAAAACCTTCAGCTCTGACTTATTTCTATGCCCTAAGCACAAAAGGATCTCATAAAATATTCTAGAGCAAAGTCTCTGGGTGACAAATACCATAGCAGACGAAATTCTGGCTGCTTTAGATCAGAAGTAGCCATCAGGAGAGACAGTGTTCCAGGAACTGGAAAGGAAAGGTTCAGCATTTTGGATGGGCTTGGGATGTCCTCTGCAGAACTTTGCCTCTTTCATCCAGTCAAGGTCACACCCACGTCATACTTGTAGCCAGCTCTTCAGCAAATGAACACTAGAAGGGAACCATATGGAAAGTTGAATGTGACTTCTCTGCTGCAAACGTACTGTTGTTGTTGTTGTTGTTGTTGTTGTTGTAACCTGGATATAAAGGGAAAGATCTGTAGAGTACCTCAGAGGCATCTTGGCCAAATGGGAAGACCTAAATTTATATTAAACCACAACTAAGAGCTTGCCTGGGCTCTAGGTTTTCTTTACATTATAAACCACCTGAGCTTCCCATTGACCCAAGACTTTTGTAACAGCAACCTAATATGGGGGGTGAAAATCAAGTCTATCCCATGGTCATCACCATTAAAAAAAGCAATGTGGTCTCTTTGGTCCAATCAAGAACACTTCCTTGTAAAGATGCATCATCAATGGTATCATCAGCTCCTTTCTTCCAGTAGTTCTTCCCATTGTTACTGACTTATTCCCCGTCAGTTTGGTCCTGGAGAGGAAGTTAAATTAGTACTTAATGTGCTCTAAAGTGCTCTGCTGTGGATCAGACCATGGCACCTGGTCTTGATTTAAATAGTAAATTGGATCGCCATTTGCCAGCCTAGTGATTTGTGCTTGGGCGTCCTGTGCAGATCCATAACCAAGCCAGTAGCCTTCCCTGACATGTTAATCGGCCTTACTGTCTAGAGTCATCGGAGCTTTCTTACACGTTGAATTAATGTAGAGAAACAGAATGGTTGATGGTTTCATTTGTTGTACCATTAATGAAACATAAAACAGATGTGTGAGGCACCGTCTTAGTAATAGAAACTGCATTGCAAATTATTTATCTGCAGAAATCATGTCCAGCGTGGAAGCCAGGATCTGAGTGTAGTTTTTCTCCTGACAGTACTAGGTCAAACTATATTAAAAAACCTATTAAGCATAAAGTCTCCTGCTGCAGTTAAATATAAACTGTAGTTTGTTCTCTCTGTTCTGTTCAGTGTTAAGATCTTATAAAAATCAACAGTGCTTCGGGCTCACTTCTGTGTGATTCTCATTGCCTATCTCTTTGTTTCTGATACTCCTCAGGTCATTCTCTAAAAGAGGGGTCACGAGGGAAACATACACACTGTTTTAAATTCTCCTGGTGAAGACCATACTGGCAATGAAGTGTTTGTAGGAGGAGATAAAGTCAGCCAGAAAAACTTGGCAGCTGCCTCTGGTACTAAGGGAACATGTCCGTCACCTCGATTTTTGTCCCTTAATATGCAAAGGAAAACATGGCATGCTAAACTCAAGAGGGAATATAAAACAGCTTTCTAAAGAAAGGCCTGGCACTGCCACAGGGCAGGGGTTGTAAATTACAATGCTTTTCTTAACTTGGAGCTGTAAAAAAGCTGGAAAGATCGAGCAGGTAGGTCAAGTTGTGTTCTTGGACAGTGGCATTCATTATCACCAAGGAAACAGAGGGGAAGAAGCAGGACAGAGGGGCAACACAGCTCAGGGCACACAAGGTGTTAATAAACCAGAACTTTCTAGAAGCCTTCCCTCCACAGCTCTCAATGGCCAGGTAGAGCTGTAGTGGGTAATCTGAGTGAGAAGGTATGGGCTACTCTCCAGGTACTGTCCCAAACCCAGCTGAGCCCTCTTTCCCTGAAATGTCATCTCTCTGTGCTCTTGTCTCAAGATGGCGAGTCCTAACAACTTCTCCAGATGTGCACAAGCAGGTAATCCACTGACAGATGTGCACAAGCAGGTAATCCACTGGGTATAGCCTGAACCCACACAGAGGGCACTCTGTATTGCTGTTTGCTCTGACACATTCAACCAACAGAGCCCCTTCTCTGTGCTCTCCTAGAGTCCTTTGCCTGCTCACAATTCTGACTTTAGGATACTTGACTGACACTGCCTTTTGCATGTTTTTAAAAGATCTCCCTTTCCCCTTAGTAAACTAGGATGCATTAAACACTGGCTACCAATAAGTGTGTTGAGAGCACTTTTCATGGAATCTGCTACATAATAGTAACCCATGAAATAGACAGAAAAGGAACAGATGAATTGATGGGTATCCTTTAGGACATGGTCTTTTCTCCATATACCTATCCCCTTAAAACATTGGTCCTCAACCTGTGAGTTGCGACCCTTTTGGAGTGGAACAACCCTTTCACATGGGTCGCACATCAGATATCCTGCATATTCGATGTTTATATTACGATTAGTAACAGTAGAAAAATTACAGTTATAAAGAAGCAACCAAACAATTTTATTGTTGGGAGTCAGCACAGCATGAGAAACTGTATTCAAGGGTCACAGCATCATAAAGGGTGAGAATCATTGCCTTAAAACATGCACGGAGGAATAAGAAATGTCTTGAACTAGCTTCAGAGCTAGTCTGCTACCTGTGATTTCAAATCTCCACCTTTTGTTTGCCTCTCAGGGTCCTAAATGCCAATGGGAACTATGCCCAGGGGCTCTGACACATGACCATTCCAGGGCTAGGAGCTCTTCCCAAGGAAATATTTATGATATTTCCCCCTCACACTGAACATCATTTCAAGTATTTCATGCTGGTGAATAATTTGGGTTTTAAATAGTTTGGCTTGGAGAATGAAGCTCATGCCTGCATTTGTTTAAAAAGGAAGCTACATGTTAGGCAGTGGGGCCCAGAAAGACCAAACCCTATGCTACAGGAACTCATGGTCAGGTAAAGAGCAAATGTGGAAACAGGACAAGCAAGATGTGAAAGCAAATTGTTAGGATAGAAAACGACACAGGCTTAGCTAGATGCCTTATGGTTTCATTGCTGGGAACAGACACCACGACCAATGAAAGACAACATTTCATTGGGGCTGGCTGACAGCTTCAGAGGTTCAGTCCATTATCATCATGTCAGAATGTGTGACCGTATCCAGGTAGACACAGTGCTGGAGAAGGAGCTGAGAGTGCTGCATCTTGATCCAACTACAGCTAGGAGGAGGGTATCTTCTGCACTGGGTGCAACCTGAGCCCAGGATCTCAAAGCTTGTCTACACAGTGACACACTTCACCTATTCCAACAAGGCCACTCCTCCTCATAGTGCCATTTCCCATAGGCCAAGCTTATTCAAACCACCACACTATTGACAAGATGCATGGGAATATAGACAAAGAGGGGGTGTGTGGGAAGATAGAAAGGGGCAACTGCATGAAGCTATAGAGAGGGCCATTCGAGTGGGGGCTTACACAAATACACAAACGATTGGTGTGCTTCAGCTGTTATTTAAGAAAAGAAGGCGGAGGGAAGAGAAGGGTAGAGAGGTAGAGAGGGAAGAAGGGATGGGGAGAAAGGAGGAGAAAAGAATAAAAGACAGGAGAAAAGAGGGACAGGGAAGGAGAAAGGGAGAAATAAAGAAGAGAGAGAAAAGGGAGGGAAGAGAGGAAAAGAAGGAAGGAAGGAAGGAAGGAAGGAAGGAAGGAAGGAAGGAAGGAAGGAAGGAAGGAAGGGGAAGAAGAGGTGGGGGAAGGAAAGAATGGGAAAGGAAAGAAGAAGCCAAAAAGGAAGGGAAGGAGGAGAGAGAGAGGAGGAGGAAGAGAAGGAGGAGGAAGGATGTGCTAGCAGGCATTGGGACCAAGTCTCTTTCCCAGAGTCCAACACTCACTTGTCTGGTATCATTACCTTTCCTGTATGACTGTTCCATTGTTAGGTAATTACATGTGAGAGCCCGCAACAGATGGTAAATAATTACATTTACCAATTGTCCAAGCCCATGTTTTCCTTATCAACGATAATTAATGATCCAGGCAATGACACTAGATGTGCCACACAACCTGGAATCTTCTGTATGCCAGCTGAAGGAAGAGGCAGCTGAGGAGCCACGAAGGGATGTAGCAGAGCAGAATGGGATAATGGGATTGGAATCAGGGGTGAAGGCAAAGGCTTAGGAGTCTCTTTGCTTGGCCAAACACATGTGTCAGCCACCCAAAGTACACCAGAGACTATGATCAAAGTGCTTCATATCCTACCTAGTCTGGCAATTCATAGACATCCTACAGTCTTTACTAGGTCGCCTAGGAGGGGAATCGGGATTCTGTAAAATTTAAAGTCCAGAAGCTTGCAAAGATGCGCCAGCCCCTTGCCAAATTACCACACTGCTTGAGACAATAGCGTTCTGGGGGCAGCAGGTCACAGCTGTCCTTAAGGGGGCAAAATGCAGGCTAGAGAGAAGGAGGTGGGGTGTTTTGATTTCTATGGCAGCTGAACTTGTTGCCCGTGGCTCCCTGCGAGGCTGGATCAAAGACCTAGGGACACAAGGGCCACCAAGAGTTTTAGTGCAGGGGCACAGCTGGCCCCTCTTCGCCAAGGGCCCCTTTTCTCATTACTAAAAGTTACAGAGTTGAACAAATGGGGAAGGCAGAGGCTCTTCGGAATCATTACACCACAAGAGAGGGATTTGCTGAACCGTGAAGGAAAAAAAAAGTTCTAAAATCACCTTTCTCACTGCTGGTGGTTCAATGCACCAGGTGAGCTGAAAAAAAGAAAAAGTCCTCCCTGCTTGCAGAATAAAGGCTGAAACGTTCCACAGGCTGCTGGAAAAGGCTTTATTCTCCAACTGTGTGCTCTTACCAGAGATTGTCTGGCTGCCTCACAACCTTTCCCTTTGGTTGCTTTGACCTGTAATCTGGAGGAAGGGGTGGTACTTCCAGTTGCTGCCGCCCATCTGTCAGCCTCCCCCCAGCTGTAAATGCCAGGAGCCTCCCTGAGAGCCAGGCCTCCTCTGAAGGGAGGCCAGATGGGGCCTGTGCCTCCCCTCCTCCAGGAGCCCCTGCTCCCCAGCCAGCCCACGAAAATCGATCTGGTTCCTTTTCCAGGAGCAGTGAAGTGGATGGGAGGCCTTTGAGTTTAATGGGGTCCCTAGAAGTTTGTGGTGGGAGGAACTTGCTTTTATTTCCTTGGTACTTGGAACTCACCGGACCAGACTGGTAGAAGGTAGGGTGGGAGACAAAGCCTCTCGAAAATTCTAGAAAAGCTGAAGAATTGGGGAAAGTTGGTAGCCTTGCTCAGGAAATTAAGAACCCATCCTGCCACCAAAAATAAGCATTTTCCTTTTTTCCTTTCCTCTTTTGTGTTTTTGAATTGATTGACATGTGTTAATTGCACATATTAACCTGCTCCATGTGATATTTCTATGCATGCACACTGTGTGCAGGGTCCAAATCCAACCTCGGTTCATCCACCTGCCCATCATAACCAAACTGATTTTTTTTCTGCTCATGTCCCTATTTCGTCTTCTGCACAATCCCTAGAGGTACTGGCCTCTTAGATTTTATTTACATCCGCTCTTTATATGACCATTCCAGGCCAGGCCCTGACTTCATCTAGGTGGGCTTGTGATGACCCTGAAGAGCTGTCAGGGATTTAGCATGGAAGAGCATCTCATTCAACCTAAGGGGATGGAAACTTGGCTGTGCTGGGGCACTTGGTGGTTTAGATAGAAGGTAGACTCATACACCTTTATTCATCTTTCCTAGGGATGGGGTTGCCAGTAACCCACATGTCCTAACAACACACCTCTTGTTATAACAGGTCCTGACTACTATAGGTCCCAAGGGAGGAAGGAGAATGGTGAGAGATTCCCACAATGCACTGTGGTTGTGGCTTTGTTCTCTGTGGTGTTTTGATGAACTGTGATGGCTGTGTAGTAAGACTAGAGATAGACAAGGGTTCAGTGTAGCTCTCTGGGAGCACTGACCTGCTGATGCCCTGCCCACTGACTGTGTCAGTGAGCAGACACTGTGACCTTTACAAACCCCAGTCTCTGGTGCCAATGTCTCTCACCACAAGGTCCTATGTGACATATGACCTGATTAGTAGACCTCATTTGAATTTTCAGTTATTGTACTTTATGCTGTTCCAAGAGCTTATTATTGGCTGACAGGTAAATAATTAGGACTGGGAGGGGAAGGGGTATAATGTTACACAGCTGGCTGGTATCATGGACCAGATTCAGCTCCAGAACTTTCCAGTATGGAAGCCTGTGTTCTGTCCCTGCTATTATAGGCTTAACTGGCAGATGCTACAATCCAGGCCAACTTGTGTTCTGTCCCTGCTACCATGAGTTTAACTGGGAGATGTTACAATTCAGACCTGTCCTTTACGTCTACCATTGCAGTCCTAGAGTATGCAAGGGGACAAGGCTCTAAGCCACTCTTTCTAAGTTTATATCCAACACTCATATAACTTCAAAGGCCTAATTCTGAGGCTGTGGAGGTGGCTCAGTTGGTGAAATGTTGTTGGGCAAATGTGAGGACTTGAGTTCAGATCCTTAGCATCCCTTAGCATCCACATAAGGCCACTTTTAGAGAGGTATATGTGAAATCCCAGTGTCAAGGATGCAGAGACAGGAAGATAGGAAGATGCCTGGGACTTTCTGGTCAGCCAGTCTATCTGGATCTGTGAGCTCCAACTTTCAATGCAAGATCCTGTGTCAAGCAAACACACACACACACACACACACACACACACACACACACACACACCATAATTGTCAAAAGCTGAGAGTTTAGTACATTGCATAAAAACACCAAACTTAGGCTGGTGAGATGGTTGAGTAGGTAAGGACGCTTGCCAATAAGACCAACAATTTGTATGTGATCGCCAAGCCCAGAGTGGAAGGGGAGAACTGACTTCTGCAAGTTTTCTGACATCCATGCCTTTCCACGGTATACCTGTGCACACATGCACATGCACACACACACACAACAAAACAACAAGCCCTCTCCCATGCCACTGGAGCATACCCTGAGCTTCCCCAAGGCTACCCAATGTTCTGTTCCCACACAAAGAGAGTGGGCAAGTGAGCTGTACACCGACTTTTCAAAAGGCTCCAGTATAATGCAGCGATTGTGTCACAGACAACAATAATAAAGCCAAAATCCTCCCAGCCAACTTTCATCACATGACTGAACAGAGAAAACAGGCAAACACCAAGCTGGCCCATCCTTCCCTAGCTTTCCTCCCCAGAAGGCAGATTATAGAGGCGGACCTTAATCTCTCTGCTACCCATCAGACTGAGATTGGAAGCCCCCCTATGGAGCCCAGTAAGGGACTCCAATGTGTGACTCTCATCCTTGTTACTCTGAGTCCTAGTTATGTCCAACCTCTGGTGTCACATCCATTTCCCAAATATATCATTAAATGGCAGAAACCACCTCAGCAGGTAAGATTAACGCTGGTCACGTGGCAGTTTTTAACTTATATGTCTAATACTACTTTGCTCAGACTGAAAACTAGACTTTGTGTTTCTTCTACCCCCACACTCCCAAAGATAATCCCCAGTTTAATGAGCTACAAAAAAAGCAGCCTGCCAGAAAAAAAAAAGTAAAGTAAAACCAACAAACATGTCTTAAAGCCCTCGATAAATAGTAATTCACAGCGATAAGGTTCTTTCTCCTGAAAGTCAAAACACCTTCTAAAAATTATTTCAGAAATATGTTGCTAAAGGATTAAAATAGATTGAGTGCTTAAGTCTTCTGCGCTTGTGTTCAGCCGCATATTTCCTTGAAAATATCAAAGCAAACAAGAATGAAAAAGCTAGAGCAGTAACTGCAAATGGCAGAGCGAAGGGTCAGTTTCCTTTCTCTCACCTATATCTTTCTTACTTTCCCTTCCCATTTGGCAATAGGCATGGTGAGGTTCGCTTTGCTTTCTTGACTTTAGAGGGGACACAAGGCAAGACTACGGCTGTCTCAGAGAGACTCCAGTCTGGAAATGCTGGACCCAGGAGCTGGTGGGAGACGACAGAGTACAGACACCTAGATATCTGGGCTTCTGGGTGCTCGTGAGCCCTCCAAAGAGTGACGTATGGTCAGAGTTCACCAGATGTCCTGGTAAAGACTGTGACCCAGGAAGACTTGTCATGGTGTTAAAGCCCAGATGGCAAAGTGTTTGCCTTGCAAATACAAGGATCCAGATCCAATCCTTGAGCTCACATTAAGAAGGCCGGGCATAGTGGCACTTACATATAATCAGTAATTGAAGCATTGGGATGACATAGAAAGGTGAATCCTTGGAACACACTGGATAGCCAGTCTAGCCTACTTGACCAATTTCAGGTATGTGAGAGACCTTGTAGTGAGAAAGACCCTGTCTAAAACAACACCAAACAAACAAACAAACAAACACACTCAACAGTACCAGCAGGGTGGGCAGATCCTAAGGACTGACAACAGACTCGGACTCTCAGCTTCTCTGAAGGGCATCTTATTGTGTAAGGGCATCCTTGCTTTGCTGCTCCGTAGGCATTTGGAAGAGAACTGGTCAAAACAGAAAACAGTTGTCACCTCCCCTCTATTCTCTCTTCCTCTAAGAGTGCTTATCTTTCTATCATTGTGTCTAAACCGGAGTCTTCAGGGGTAACTCAACATCTTATCCTACACACTTCCTTTCAAATTAATCGCAGAGCTCTTCTGACCCTTCACTCAGTGGATCTTTGGATTTGACCTCTTATAATCATCTCTCTGAGCTCCTGGTCTTGCCTCTTACCTCTCCACCCTATGCACGGTTACATGGCAGAGTTGGTCAGGATACCATGGTTGAGTCTGGAAACTATTCTATTTATAAGGCATGAATAGTCTTTATGACCTATGGGCTAAATATAATCTTCCTAGGCCAACCCGTAGGGTTTTCAGTGACTTAACACTTCATTAGTAATTTGTTCTATTATAGTACACATCACCCAAAATCAGCTCCATTTCAGGCAGCCATTTTCTGCCTCCACAAAAGACAATGACTTCTGCTTCTCATAACTTGAGCATCTTATGCACCTTATAAGGGCTTTGCTAGGTTTCATTAAGGTATATCTCAGAGAGATATTTTTTAGACCTCGCAAAAAAAGTAAACACAGCTCATGAAAATGGAAACACAGATAAGCAAATTAAATTGAAGAAACACACACAGTGAATCCCCCTGAGGATACTGCACTGTGGGTATGGTCTGCATAAAGCAAAAATCCTTGCATTTAATTGGTAAATTTAATTTCAGCTCTGTCTCATACCTAAGGAACTAGACAGACCATCTCTCTTTCATATGTGTTTCTAAAAGCAGAGGCTGTTGTGAGAGGATATCTAAATGTTCTGTAATGGGATTAAGGGTCTTTTTGAGCCAGAATGAGAAGAGAAGTTGGAACACATGGCGGCTTGAAAATGGCAGAGATCGCTCCTGGGGTTCTGGTCTTACATTGACTTTGCCAGTTGCCTCCAACACCCAGTTTGGTATTCAACTTATAATGGGTAGATACGTGCTTAATCGCTTGAATCCAGGTTTCAGTTATCTAGTGGGAACTAAGTATAGGGCACTGAGCAGAGACATTCTGTGCCGCAGGTATAAATCTAGTGATTGGTACTTAACACTTACAAGTAGCAAAATGCTTACTGTATGTTAGCCAAGCTTAAGAGAAACTATCTTATGATATAATGTATGTTTCTTTGTCTTTCTGCAACAAGGAGACAGAATACTTTTCAGGTCTATGTACAGGAGCATCTAAATGAAAGTGGGACTCCAGGTGTGAAGGGACAGAAAGACTTACAGGAAGTACCTCCTAGGAGGCGTGGTTTCCCTGTGAGCATGGCTGTACTTCCTTCTGGATCAATGTGAACAGAAGGTAAGATTGTCCTCTCTTATGGTGTGCTAGAAACTCTGACCTAAGAGTCATTGAGTGCCTTCAAAGTGTTCTAAGGCTGACATTTTAAAAATCAATGTTTCTGTTAGCTTCTGCTGCATAACAAATCACTTCCGTAGTCAGCTGCTAAAGCCAATGTGTGTTATGATTCATGATCTACAGATCAGCTGGGCCAAAGCTTTTAAAACGTTTTCCTCTTGTGACCTTCTTTTACGCCTGAAAATTTTTAGTTAACTCTGAGCACGTGAGCATATAAAATAGGCATACAAATTTAACATTTACTGAGGATAAATCACAAAATTATAATTTAAGACAATTCTTTAGTATGCTTGTTATTTTACCATTTTGTAAAAAGACAAACCCAAATTTGCACACTAATGAACTGAATGTGCTTGCTTGGTTTTACATAGAGATCTCAATCTTGATTGTATATTTGATGCTTCAAAACTTTTCCAAGTAGATCAAGATTTTGATTTTATAATTATCAATGTTGAAAATGCCACATCGTATAAATGTGCAGAAAGATTGCAGAAATGTGGTTAGGGACCTTTCAGAGATGGTTGGAAGATCTATCCTAATCTTTACCGAAACCCAAATTCATTGAGTGATTTTTTTTTAAATGAAACTCAAATCAATAACCCAGACAGAAATCTTGGAAATCAAGCATTCAAACACAATATAGCCCAAAGAAAGATACATTAATCTAATTTACATGTACCGAGGAACGAAGGTAGGAAAATATGAAATGTCTTTGTTTTCTCTAAACCATTATGTTTCTACAAGAACATGGAACATTCATATATAGCTCTTTATATATAAAGAGCACATGGAAAACCTGGTGTCTGAACATGGTCCTTCAAGCAGGGTTCCTTGTGTAGGACGGTGGCATGCACAGTGCATAGGGCACATTAGTTGTTCAGAACCACAGCTTCTGTGAGGCCAAATCACACATCACAGTCTGCAGTGAGGTCCCAGAATGCATCACAGTCTGCAGTGAGGTCCCAGAATGCATCACAGGCTGCAGTGGGGTCCCAGAATGCATCACAGTTTGCAGTGAGGTCCCAGAATGCATCACAGTCTGCAGTGAGGTCCTGTGATGCATCACTGAAAAGTGTTACTAGAAACATCTTGGGTCTGGTATGTGTTTGATTTTTGTATTGGCTTTTAGTTTAGTTGTGTAATTAAATTTAGTTTGCCAAAATTGTCTAGCTCCTATATTCAATTCCACTACTTCATGAGTAGATCAAGAACCACAGTTAAGGAGCTGGGAAGTAGATGAATCTTCTGGACTCCCCTCTGATTGCTTATGTTCTAGGAGCCATCTGTGAGCCAGGAATCCAGGTCTAGAGATCTTAACTGATATAGCACATATTTTGGGAACCAGGAAGAGCTGATTGGACCAAGGGGCTTTCTGACTAGAGTGGCTTTGTTCCCTTATAGCATCAACATCCCAAGAGAGCAAGTGGAAGCATAAAAGGACTCCTGAAGTTATGGTCCAGAATTGATGTCCCATCAATGTTCTAGTCTCTGACCCAAAGCAAGTCACACGGAGCAGATTAAATGTGGGGATATTGGGAATGTGGAAATGTGTAATTCCACTGAGGGAAGATCTACAAAGTTACAACACCAATGGTCTAAACTCAAGGGAAGGAGTTATTTGGACCATGTTATGTCTGTTCTCAAAGAAGTTGGGAAAACCAGCATTTATTTATTTATTTATTTATTTATTTATTTATTTATTTATTTATTACAATGATTTGTCACAGCACACATCACAAGTGACCTGAAGGTCTTGATCTATGTGTGTATGTGCCCCTATGCAAAGGACTAAGATTTCCTTTGGCTCCTTTTGTATGTTGTCCTGTCTTCCCATTTGTACTGTCAACCAATCCTAGGATGAAGGGCAAATGGTGGTGCACGCCTTTAATCCCAGCACTCGGGAGGTAGAGGCAGGTGGATTTCTGAGTTCAAGGTCAGCCTGGTCTACAGAGTGAGTTCCAGGACAGCCAGGGCTATACAGAGAAACCCTGTCTCGAAAAACAAAAACAAAAAACAAACAAACAAACAAACAAAAAAAAACCAATCTGGGTAGCTGTATTGACCATGATTATCACATTGACCACTCATGTTAACAGGCCTGCCATGGCCAACAGACAGATGCCTTGAAACAAGAGAGTGGTTAGACACATATGGAGTGGATTGTCATGGGTACTGATATCTGATGTCAATAAACATTTAATACAGCACTGGGTACTGGGATGCTCTTGAGGTCATAAGCCATTGAAATACTTCAGGAATCTCATTCTTCCCTGAAGAAAGGGGCTGGATTTGATTTCCTTAGGGAAAGGGACATCCCCTTTGTATCTTCAATTATAATCTTCTATCTTTCCAAACTTTGTTCCTTGGGTACAATGTAGGGCTTACATCACTTGCTACAGGCAAAGCAAGCCAAGAGATGCAAAAGAAAGACACTGGTGAACACAGGAGGACAAGTAGCTCTTTGGGATGACTTTATATTCTTTGGGATGACTTTTTATTCTTTTTAATAACTACAAAGAATGAAAACAGCAGGATCTTTGATAGATCTAGTTGTGCTGATTTTTTGGAGAAACCTCCATACAACTTTCTGTAGGAGCTGCATCGTTTTCTACTTCCAGCAACAATGCAGAAGGCTTCCAATTTCTCCACATCCTCACCATCACTTAGCCATCTGAACAGATGAGAATTGGGAATTAATATCTCATTGTGCCTTCCATCTGAATTTCCTGATAATTAATGAGGCTGACCACAACTTCATATAACTTTTAGTTATTTGGATACTTTCTTTGGATATCTGTCTATTAAAATCTTTCACTGATTTCTAAATTGATTATTTGTTTCTTGCTGTTTTGTTATAAATCCTGTGTATTTTGGATTTAAGCCTTTATCAATTAGTCAGACTAGCCAGGATCTAGAAACAGCATAAATACACATCAGTGGCAATACGATCAAGAAAATGTGGCACACACACACACACACACACACACACACACACACACACACACACACAGAGGAATATTACTTAGCCATTAAAAGACAGAAGCCCTACCATATATGACCACAGGAGTGAATACGAGGAGAACAGACTTGATGAAATAAGCAGTTGCAGAAAGACAGCATCTCCTTGACTCTATAGGAAGATTCTAGAACATTCAGACTCTGAGCAGAGAAGATTAGAATGGACACTGCCAAGGGCGATAATGGGGCGCTGCAGTCTGAAATGTTAGGGTCTCATTTCTATGCCATAAGTAAGGTCTAGGGAGCTGTTGTATAAGAAACATCAACAGCTATAGGTCATTTGTTCCTTTAAAACACTGTTAGGAAAAGGGCTTGGCAAGAATGCTTTGTTAGGCAAAAGAACTCACTGCACAAGCCTGAGGATCTAAGTTCAAATCCATAGAACACACAAAGAGCTGGGCACATAGCACAGGCATCTTAATCCTGGGATTCTTGCAGGAGACGGGAAGCAGAGACAGGAGAATCCTCAAAGCTTGAGAGCCAACTATCCTGGGAAAGAAAGAAAGAAAGAAAGAAAGAAAGAAAGAAAGAAAGAAAGAAAGAAAGAAAGAAAGAAAGAAAGAAAGAAGAAAGAAAGAAAGAAAGAAAGAAAGAAAGAAAGAAAGAAAGAAAGAAAGAAAGGGAGAGAGAGAGAGAAGGAGGGAGTGAAAGAAAAACCTTGTCTCAAAGTCTCAAATTAGGTAGAAAATGAAATGACCTCCACATACAAACCTATAACATGCACGTGGACATACAAATATCAGAAGTACACATACACACACACACACACACAGTGCCAAACAAAAATAAATAAATAATAATGATAATGATAATGATAATAACAGACACAAATAAGATTGTGAGGCAAAAGTCTCTGTTCATAATCATGATTATGGTGAGGATATCATAGGCATGTGCACAGGTCAAACTCATCAAATGAAAACTAACTGTGTGCAACATTTGTGCATCAATTTTACTTCAAGAAAACATGGAAGAAAGCATAAAGAGACGTCTGACTAGACAAGTTAAGGTCTTGGTCTACACCATTACCCAGTCTACTGCTCCAGACCGGAAATGCTATTGCCCTAACTAGGCCATTTCTATGTCAATCAACGCTTGGAGGAAGGACCACTTCTTAGCAAGTGGCAAAGTGGGAGCTGAGGTGGAAATAAGGGTGGGGCTGTAGCAGTGGATGCAGAAGCCCAGTGGATGCAGGAGCCCAGTGGATGCAGGAGCCCAGTGGATGCAGGAGCCCAGTGGATGCAGGAGCCCAGTGGATGCAGGAGCCCAGTGGATGCAGCAGCCCAGTGGATGCAGGAGCCCAGTGGATACAGGAGCCCAGCGGATGCAGGAGCCCAGTGGATGCACAGTGTTCCTTTCAATGAGATGCTCTGGTTTATTTGCACTAAGCTGCTGCTGCCATCGGTTTCATAAACAAGTCTGCAAATAATGACAATATAATACAATATCAACACAAAAGACATACGTGAGGTTTACTTTCTTTGGTTTCAAATATTTAGATGGCCTCATTTCTACTGGGAGGCACAGAAATTCCTGATAGTATTTTAAAATGCGCTTCTTTTAATGAGTCCTCTTGCCAGCCTTCTAACTCGTGGGTTTATGTCTTTGTAATAAGCTTCCTTAGCATAGAGGGGAACTCTGGCATGAGGATATCTGGATCAATGGGGCTTCTTCAGAGAGGAAGAACCAGCTATCGGGAGGCTCTTTGGCATCATGCTATAGCAGAGGCTTCTGCTATGATGTGCTTTAAGTCTCCCCTGGCCCTTCCTATCCCACTTTCTCAGCTCTGAGAAATCTCATGAGCTCTTGGTCCTCTTATGGGCCATCTGCTCATTGTATGAATGCGCTCTCAGGAGAAGAAGAAGAACATTATGACCAAGCTTTATAGGGGAAAACAAGCTAATGATCATCCCAATGGATAGCTACTATATTATTCATGCCATAGTGGTCCAAAGGATATGTACATAGTGAACGAAAGGAGGGATGGGGCTGCCGCTTAGGGTTTTAGATGTTCAGCTTCGAATGACTCCCAGTGCAAGGTGAAAACAGCTCGAGCGCATTGCTCTGAGATAACTCAAGAAGACACCCAAGAGCATCCCGCGTGCTGCCTTCAGCATCTAACCATTTCACTGCTTCCATTCTCTTGTACGAGACCACCCATCTCCTCAAAAGAGCTCAGTGCAGATCTCTCCCCATCTGCCACCCCACCAACGACTTCCTGGTGCCCCTGGCCCTATGCACGTGTTTGGCATTGCTGTCCTTACTTACTTACTTTGCCGGGTACACACTTGGCTATGTCTGGAGCTAGCTAAACATTCTTGTTCTATGTAATGTCAATCAAGTGGAATTTAAAAGTACTCAGTAACACCATCCTCTCCCTCTCTTTCCCTTCCCCCTCCTCGCCTCCCTTCTGCCCACTTTTCATCCCCATTGTCATCCTCCTCCTCCTCTCCTGCTCCTTCTCTTCCCTGTCTCTTCCTTCATCTCCATCTTGGCATCCATCTCTTCTGGCTCTTCATTCTCCCTCCCTTTCTAGGTTTTGCTCACGTCAGATTGCCCAGTCTCAATCCGAGAGCCCCTCCCATGTGAGCCGCATTTGCATTTGTAAGACTGCTGGCGTTGCAAGGCTGCAGAGCTGCTCTTCCTGGCTCGCCCTGGGCTGCTGGTTTCTTCCCTTCTGTCTTTCCTATTGCCTGTCTTGGAAAGGATATAAATATTGGCAGGCAAGTTGAAGCTTTTCTTACGGAAAGGATTTCACCTCTCCTTAAGTTCCAGTTAGGCCTCCTCCTCCCCATGCAATTAGTATCAATGGACTGCTTGCTGGCTCTGTTAAATGGGAAACAGAGGGACTGTGTAGGTTTCCCAGGTAGTGTTTGCTTTTTTCCCCCCAGTTCGCTCACGGAGCAGAAGAGGGCTTGCTCTGACTACTGCTGTTAAAGCACGATTGCTGCCCACACGCTATTAAAAAGGATAAAGTGGGAACCCTTTGTCGATTACTCTCTCAGAAGGAGAAGCAACTCAGCCCCCCCCCACACCCCTCATGCCCCCTCCCCTGAAATCGGTTTTTGCCCTCCTGCCTTCATTTGGGCTTGCACGCAGAAACCATGCATCTGAGTTGGGAAGGAGACATTTAGACACACTGGTTTGATTCATCTCACTTTACTTGAGCAAATCTTTGTTTAGGACCTAGACTTTGCCCTCGACATTGCACAGAAACAAAGCCACTGACCCTGTCTGCAAGAAGCTCACAATAAATGGTGGGAAAAGACATTATATAAATTGTGTTTGAATCCAGCAATCTGCAAGAAGGAACATAGGCGTTACTATGGAAGCAAAGAAGCACACAGATCCTGCCAAGGTAAAAGGTCTTTCCAGGAATATGATGACAGAGCCAAATCATAAAGCATTTGTTCTTCCACTTGACAATATTAAATTTTCCTTGCGGATAAGATATGGACGTTATATATGGGTGGATGGAGAAGTCCCAGAAAGAGGGAACACTGTGAACAGAGGCATGGATAGACCAACAGGTGGTATTTCTCCAAGAAATTACCAGAATACAAATATAGAGAGGGCTGGGATAGGTGGGAGACTGGATAAAGAAACATATGGTTAAATGGACTGGATTTTTTGTGAGTCAAGGGGGATAAGATCTGTATTCCAGAAGAAAGGCTGTTCTGTTTAGGAATTGTCTGGGTAGTGATAAGATTTGGAAAAGGAAAAGCCAAAGCCAGTTGCCATGACTAATGGAAGTGCGTGGATGCTTGGATAAGGGGAGTGGCCTGGGTTGCAGGAGACCATGTACTGTTGGAACATGTCAGAGTCTAGAACGAGCATGGCTTGGAGCCTATGCTCATATGGAAGTGGGGCCTCTGAGTTTGGAGGGAGAGCTGAAAGTGAAGCTTTGGACTCGGCTGTTGAATCCTGGAGAAGGAGACTTTAGGCAAGGAAGGCAAATGGGGTAAGCGTTGAACTACTTGGGCCTTTCAGACAGCCAAAATTGTCAGTTTGGTATCATTTAAAGAATCACCAATATGGGTGCTAATATTAACCAAGGATGTGGATGAGAACCCTGGGAAGGGGATGTGGGAGGAGCACATAAGGTCACAGAAGGAACACAAGGACAGTGGTGCCTCTGGGAAGAAGGCTGAGAAAGAGAAGCCAGCAAAGAAAACAAGAAGAAATGAGACAAGACAGCCATCTGTTCAGAAGCCAGTGATAAAGGTTCAAGGAGTTAAGATTGGAGGATGAAGTGCTTCATAAAAATCAAAAGGGAAGAAAGGGTAGAAAGAGAGAGGGAAGGAGGGGAAGGCAAAGGAAGAAGGAGAGTGGCTGAACAGAGGCAGGCAGGGTGGCTCAAAGGAAGCCCTGGCAACCAGAAAATGATGGCTGGAATTAAGAAAAATGTGTTATGAATCGTTTTTTGACGGTATAGAAATCTCTTCCTGGTTTAAAGTGGTTCATGGAGATTTTCCTTGTAAAGATCAGACAATGGCTTTGATTGAATCCTTTGGGGAAACTAAAACAGGGGCTGGAGAGAAGGTGAAGAGGTGAGGAGCACATACTGCTCTTGCAGAGGATCTGAGTTTTGTTTCTCAGGTCCACACAGGGCAGCTCAGAAGCCCCTGTAGCTCCAGCTCTAGGAGATCTGATGTTCTGGGCACTACAAGGCACTAGCCACTGGTGCACATACCCATCCACAGATGCACATACTCGAAAATAAAAATCTTAAAGAAAACAAAACCTGCAAGACAGATGCACTTCAGCTCACGCTTTAGTGGAGAGCACTTCAGTCTGCCCTTTGGACTCAAAGCTTCCTTCGGCTATGATCTGCCCCAAAGCTGGTGAACTTGACCGTTAGCTCTGGATCTCATCACTCTCACTTCAGCCTTCTGTTCGGGAGTCTGAGTATAGAATTCACCTCACAGGGACCCTGCTTCCAAGGAAAACAGCCCATTGAGTTCTCTTTTCTATTGGCTCCATGTCCTTCTGTGCCCAGGAGTGAGTTACAGGGCTGGTAAGCAAATGTATTTTATAAAGAAAATTGGGCAGCTAGAGGGTACGTGGAGAGTTATCAAAGGGGAAATAGGAAATGAGGGAGGGAAGGATGCTAGAGTCAGAATAACCAGTGAGGAAGGGACAACACAGAAAATAAACTCAGAAGGAGAAATAAAGGCGCAGCCTCTGCACACCATGCAAGCTTATACACTCAGAGGAAGCTACGCCCAGCCTTACAGAAGTCCCATGTGTAGTGAATGCAGACTCATGTCTGCTGAAGATGATGGGAATAAGTGACTTTTGAGAGACCTAAGTAGGGCACACTTACCACTCTTTATAAGGCTCAGGGAGCGTGGCAGAACATATTATGGGAAGCTTGTAAGAGCAGGAAGAGAAAGGTCTATGGCATGCTACCTTTTAGACACACTGAAATCATAAGCTCACAACAACTGGAGCTACCTGCATGAAGCTCACATAAGACTGGCTGTCTACAATCAGTCATGGACAGGGGAGAAGCTCTTGCTTATTGCTGATCTATTGGCTACTACTGATACATTCTTGGAGGAAAGGTATCACCGTCTTCAGTTGTATACCCATTGCTGAGCCCATCACGCTCCAAGAAATAGCTCCACACTCATTTTCACATAGATGGCCTTGGTAACTCAATGAGTCATGACACGGAGACTGCAGAGGTGGCTCAGTGGTCAAGATTACTTGCTGCTCTTCCAAATGACCCTTGTTCTATTCCCGGCTCCCATATGACAACACACAATTGTCTCTAACTCCAGTTCCAGGATATCTGATCCCCTCTTTTGGCTTCTATAGGTACTGAGCAGCACACGGTGCACACACATATAGGCAAACACTAAAATGCATACAATAAAATAAATAATGATTTAAAAAGGAAGACAAATGGATAGACATGAACACAAAAAAAGATATTTATAGGGAAGAGGTGGGGTAGATAGGGGCAGCAGGGAGATGGAAGAAGGTGGTTGGGTCAGAATACTTGGTATATTATGTACATGTGTGAAATTGTCAGAAAACAAATTTAATCAATAAAAAAAAAACATGGTTCTGAAACAAAAACTAGAACAGTGTTACAGAAAGATGGGAAAGTGTAGATAAACTACTTAGTGTTGGAACATAGTAAATGTCCCTGAAATATTGAGTGAATGAGTAAAAACAAAACAAGAGAAAGTGGAAGGGCTCTGCTAACACATTTACCTCCTTCTGTAATCCTGAGGAAGTCTCAAGTTTTCCAATAGGCTCTGCTCTACAACGACAGGTCACACGGGGAGGTGTGGGCTGTCGTTGGAGTCTCTATGATACTGTAATGTGCTTTCTTATCCCCCATTGATTCACTCCTCAAAGGGTTTCTGGGTAACAGCGATTCCCCTTCCATGAGTCCGTGTAAAGATACTACTGCCTGATCTATCTTTGGAAACTGTTGGATGAAATGTGGTACACGAACTGTTCACCACATTGCTCAGATAAAACATCAGCTTTGAGATACCATTCTGGTCTTGGGCAATTTCTAAGTGTTACAAAGGGTACTACGATTCAAGACATAACCCATGCCTGCTACTTCCTCTATAAAAGAACCCCCAAATTAGTTCTGAAGTCTGTGCCTCCCCTGAACAGGTGATTCCATTTCCTTGTCCAGGAGCAGAGCAGAAAGTCTACATCAGACCTCCCTTGTTCTTACTCTTGCAATTCAAGCATTTGCCATTGGGTACACAGAATGAGGAGATATCTCCAGCAGGGGCTGTCTGCCACCAACCAAATACTGAAAGAGTATACCTGAAACTCTGCAGAGGCAGCCCCTGAATTAGGAGCTCACTTTCTATCAGGATAGCAGGCTCGGTTTCTCTTTAGTATGGGGATTATTCCCTCAGATGGCTTCTGCATGAAGAGGTAACTTATGGGTGTCATGGTTAGGTTAGGATCTGTATGAGATCAGCAACTGGCAAGAGATAGAGCTTGACCACATATTCAGTCAACAAATTCCTAAAAAGGAATTATAATCACATGGCTAATAAAACTCGCTTGGTTATCATAGCCAATAGATGTTCTCTGACTAGCTCATATTGATTTAGGTGTATATCACTAGCCTTAATCCATCACTAGCCACAGAGACTGGGTGTCATGGTTTATATATGCTTGGCCTAGGGAGTGGCACTATTAGAAGGTGAGGCCTTGTTGGAATAGGTGTGTCACTATGGGTATGGACTTTAAGACCCTCATCCTAGCTGCCTGGAAGTCAGTATCCTGCTAGCAGCCTTCAGATGAAGATATAGAACTCTCAGCTCCTCCTGCACTATGTCTACCTGGATGCTGCCATGTTCCTGCCATGATGATAATGGACTGAACCTCTGAACCTTTAAGCCAGCCCCAATTAAATGTTGTCCTTATGAGAGTTACCTGGGTTGTAGTGTTTGTTAACAGAAGTAAAACCCTAAGACACCAGGTAACACAGACATTCTCAAAGGAGGACTGCTAAAGATTTTCCAGAAATGACCATCCTTGTTCTTGATGAAGTACCATGTGAGGAAACTCTTCTGGGCGTTGAGCATATACCTGTGGGGTTGCTAAAGTCATCATACAATCATGGAGGCTGTCAGCCAACACAAAGCAAAGTTTGCACCTTAGGATTTAATTAGAATCCCAAATATAATTTGAAATGCCCAACACATCACCCTGAAGATCCATTCCTTGGGTCTTTGAGACTATAACTTTCTTTTCTCTCTCAGCTACTTCTTACTGTCAGTCTATGGCTGACAGTTAAAGTACCTTCTCTTGTAAGCAGTGGGTAAGGATGGAAGGGACGTCATTCTAACAAAAAGGGGATGGGGATATTGAGCTTCCAAGAACTGGTCCACTAAATGAGGCTGGTGAGCTTGTTGCACAGAGGATAATTACAGGCCAGTAGGCCCATTTGTATTACACTGACTCTGAAGAGTAGGGTCTCAGAGTCTTGTTAACACTGAGTAAAAAATTTGGGCAAAGGCTCAGTGGGAAAGGCTCCTTCCATAATCACTAATCACTACCACCACCACCACCACCATCAAATTCCTTGGTAACTAATGGCTGTAATCCCAAGAGAAGGAGGCTTGATGCGATGGAGAGAGGAACCTCAGTGCCCTGCACTCCATAGCTGCACTCCATGCCAATTCTTGTTCCTTGGGGCCAGCCATCCCTTTTGGATCATCCCTTTTTACAAAATGTAGCTTTGAGGAGTGTGTGTGTGTGTGTGTGTGTGTGTGTGTGTGTGTGTGTGTGCGTGCTCACACACACGTGCTTTGTGGGGGGGTGTGTACACCTCAAAGTGTGTTGCTCTATGTTGGTGTTCCTTCTCTGCCTGTTCACAAGTAGCATCCAACATACCTTGGGTGCTGAGAACCTGTGGTCAGGTCTAGGAAAGTACCACTTGGCTGGGTTTTTGAAGCAGGAGTGGCAGAGAAGAGCTCACAGAGATGGGAAGACAGCTGGGTCAGCTACCGTGTCTGTTTGGAAGACTCTAGCTTGGCCAGCTGCTTGGGAAATTTTTCTTCCCCAGGTGCCAGCTTTTCTCCAGACCTCTGTGGTTCTGGGACCCTTCTCATCTCTCTTTCTCCCACCCAAGCATCAGGAAAGCCCAGGCCAGGGGGACAATGCTGCCTTGTTTCACAACACTGGTTTCTGAGTGGCCTGTTGTTTGTGGCCCCCGGAAGCAAGTACTAACTGTGAGGCAAAAATGTACTGACCCGGGAGTAGGGGCTGTAACTTCTTTTTGTCCCCTGCCAAGTGCCCCTCCAACCTCCAATCTGGGACAAAGATCCTGCTCCCAGCAGGCTGAGGAAGTAGGTCTCCATGCTTAGTAACAAAAGCCTCACAGATAGCTCTCTCAAAGCACTTTGAGGCATCTGAGTTTGAGATCGTTCAGCCTCACCTCACTGCTATGTGTATGAGTGAGCACACGCGCATTCATTGCTCTATTGCTTCTCTCTATGATACCTTAATTAGGGATGAGTCAGGGAACACCCCAAATTTAGCAGTTCTGACTTCGAAGACCTTGATCTCATCACCTACAAACCTAAATCTATTTAGAATCACAGTCTTGATTTTCTGTTCCTAGCCTGTAGAGTCGCCTGTTTTGGGTAAGCAAGCTGTATTTGTTGAATTGATAAAAACCCTTCCTCAAGTGTTCCTTGTGGGATTGCACCTAACTAGTTATTATTCATCTCCCTTTGCTTGTGTGTGCATGCTACATTTGCATTGGATATATATGTGTTGAGATTTCCATCCATAGGGAAGAAAACATGTAGACAAATTATGAGATAGCCTCCTCACTGTTTTTCCCATCCCCAATCTGGGGAGTTCCCCTTTTGGTGTTCCTTGGTATTTGTATCCAAGTTACATAAATTGACATCACCCCATCCTGGCTGCCCATGGTAATACAATTTTAAATAAAAAATTAAAATTCTAGCTCAGAACAACAGCATAGAGGTAAGAGCTGAGGTAGGCAGTCTGGAGCAGAGACTGAGTCTAGGTTCTGTGATTTAGATATGCCCTGTTCCCAGCAAGATCTGTATGGAAATTTGATTTCCAATGAAATGGGGCTGAAAAGTAACAGTGTACTTTTATCAGGTCATCAGGAGGAATTACACCTTCCTAAAGAGAATAAGAGCATCCTGGCAAGAGATGGTTGTCACAAAGACAGGTAGATCCTTGCCACTGTAATCTGTTTTGAAATCTATTCTCCCTGTGTTCTTTTGCCTTTCTTTTCGGTCACGAGCTGGAGCAGCAGAAGAACTCTTTCTAGAAGTGAAGTGGATGCCAGTAACAGACTCCTGGGCTTCCCAGTCTCCAGGCCATGAGTCACAGTTAAATTATTTTCAATTCACCCGGTGTGAGGTATTCTCTCATAGCAATGGAAAGTAAACCAAGACACTAGATTATGCTTATAGTACTCAAATGAGACTCATTAATTCTCAGAATTGAGGACCATGAACCAAAGAAAGTAAAGTGTGTGCCTGTCTCTCTGGGCATAAGCTAAAGCTGCCCCAACCCAGAGTGGGATTTGTAAGTCTTGTCCCTTTTAACTTAAATATCCTTGCAGTTTTTGTTTTGGTTTGTTTTGGTTTGTTTGTTTGTTATTGTTGTCTTTGTTTTGCTTACATACCCATAGCATAACCATAACATTTAAATCACCTCCCAAGGAGTTAGATGTCCAAGAGTGAGAGCCCTAAAGTCCCATGCTCAAGGCACTGTACCAGCTTGTGCTCCAAGGCCCAGATCTTCTTGAGCAGCAAGGACAGTAGCCAGTTTATGTGGCTCTCCTCAGTGTGCTCCTCCTCAGCATCCTTCATCTGCAGGTCTTTGGTATGTGTTTTTTGGCATTTGTCAAAAGAATGGTGCATTTTTCTTTAAAGGTTTCTTATTTGTTCTGAGCGCGGGATAGCTTTTCATGGCCTCATATGCTATTTTTGAAGCAAGGCCCCATGTGGGACAGGAAATTATATTAAGGAGTTCATAGCCAAAAGCTTTTTAAAAATTAGTTTTGTGCTTATTTTGTGTCAGTAGATGAAACGTGGAGAGCACAAAAAAAACTTGAGGCTTTATGAGTGTGGTTGCTTAGAATGAGGCTAAGTTTTCAAAAGTGAGAGTGGGCTTCAGATGGCTAGTCTGGGCCACATAGCAAGAAGTGGAGAGAGAGGCGGGAGGGCTATGAAAGGGTTACAGGAGAGAGGGAGAGGTAAGGAGGTATGGCAGTATGGAGGGAGGGAAGGAGGAGAGAAATCCTTCCTAAACTGTCTGTCTCCCACCTACCCTTCCAGCCTTCTATTTCCACCCCTCTAATAGGATTCTCTGCTTTGTCAGGGACTTACAGGTAGGTCTGCTAATAGTGACTAAAGACCTGGGTTGCTCCCCCATGTTAAAAACCAAGAGCCCATTCAGATTCAAGTGGCTAAGACACGGACTCTACTTTTCGGTGGGTGAGGTGGTAGGATTTTAGAACATGTAAGATGAATGCTAGTGCCTTGGCCATTTTTCTGAAGTGCAGATTCTATAATCCATCCCATGGATGCTACATACATGTACAGACTAGTGTCAGGATACATAGGCAAGACTAATTCAACTTTAGAGAAAGACCTTGAATTAGCTGACTATCCTGATAAGGGTGTTAAAATATCTCCCACCTTTGGTAAGTGCTAGAGATCCAACCATCATGATCAAAGGATGAAGGAATACACAGTGAGCCTGGCTGTACCGACACACCCACTAGTCCTCACTCACCAATCCTCTAAGCCCTACAGCAGACTCTATAACCACCATTTTTTTTCCTCCTACTCCAAGAGGAATTTCCAAAAGGTCAAGGTGGGAGCCAGTGGGTTAATTATTAATGGTTAAGCAAAAGGTTCCTGGACTCAGATGGACATCTGTTTGAATACCATTTCTGCTCACATGTGGGGTTGGAAAACCTCAGCTTTCTAAGAATCAGATGCCCTGTCAGTTCTGCAGAAGTTGAGTCTTACAGAGATGATGTGTGGATTTAATAAGATGACAAAAACCAAAGTGCTCATGTGAAGAGCATGGGGACAGAACTGGAAGGTTATAGGTATCAAATAATTATAATTCTATGTATTGTTTTCCCTATGATACAAACTCCGCATACATAGACTAATGTGATTCTTGAAAACTTTATGAAGTTGGCTTTTTTTTTAAAATCTTAATCTTGGTGATGTAGAAAGGGTTGGAGAGAGTAAATACAATACCTGGGACCAGGTAGTTAGCTTCTCTAACCCCAGTGCACCTCCCGTCTAGGTCAGGGCTTCCAAAGAGCAAGTGTGGGTATGGCTTTCTGTGATGGATAGGGGTGACAGGAAACCTGCTAGGTGGCCACGGCTGAGGGTATGCTCTCACAGTTCCCTGCAGATGGCCCAAGAGTCACTGGCCATTAACCCTGGGTCATGGAGAAATACAGCTGCTGTAGTTTTAGAAGAAAAAAAAAGTGTTTATTTACTTGAACCAATGTGAAAAATGCCAGTTCCTGTGGGAAAGGGTGGGAGGTGAGCACAGGGGAGGGATGCCGGTGGACAGTGTATCAGGATCAGGAGAGGGAATGGAGACATGATGAAGTGGCAGAATGAGGCCCCCTTTTATCTTTTTTAACATGTCACATGCTCTCAGCTCTGAACTTTTGCACATTGCTAGTCTATTAGTATTCATGTATTCATTCAGTGCATGCTTTTGAGGCCCTCCTATGGGCTAAATGATTATTTTCTGTGCTGGGGGAAGAGCTATGAGCAAGATGGACAGGTGGATACCGTTAGAGCTGAGCATTGAGATGCAGAAGCAAGGGTAGAAAGAAGACACGACTCAAAGAAGCCAATGAGCAGAGGAGGTTCTAAACTTAAGGTCTATTAACTACTTAGAATCTATTACAAGATAATGGAAAACCAATCCCAATTCTCAGATCAAGTGACCCAGCACAGGCATCCACCACTTTGCTGTTGTTTCTGAGGTTTGTTTGTTTGTTTGTTTGTTTGTTGATGTTTGGTGTGAGACATCAAGGCTCTCTCTAGTATACCCTTGTCTCTCAAACTTTGATCTGTTTCTCCCTGTTGCTCCTGCTCCTGGTTTTTTCCTTAACACTTACACACATGTGCACGCGCACATGTACACACACACACACACACACACACACACACACATACACACAAACAATTTGGGGATTTTAATGAATGAGTGAATGATTTGTGCTGCAGCATATGGCCACTTTAATTAAGCAAGGGGAATCATTTTAGTACCGTAATAAATAGCGGATGATTTATCAGGCCCCTCGTGTGTCTTTCACAAGTATGCCATGTGGGCTATGTAAATCTCTGGATCTTTGGGAGGTGTGGAAACAATCCCTGTTGGATTAGTGAAAAGCAGTGAATGCCTCGTGGCATAATCTGTGGTTTCCCAGGGCACCTTATAAACCACAGGAACTGAATAGGGAGAGTGGGAGTGGAGAACGGCCACCAGCTCTACTGTGGGCTCTACCTTTCAATGGGCAATGCAGATGAAATAGGGACACTGCCACTCACTGAAGAGGTGGGGCTCTGTAGAAGGAGATGTTACTTGGAGAAACAGAAACTAGCCCTGGCCTCTGGGGCTTTGTTGCTAAGCATTTGTTCAGGGCTGGAGAATTTGAATCCACCCAGGAGAAGGGGCAGACTAAAAATAATCCGGGAGTAAAGCAAGCTGAGCTCCTGTGTGCAGTAGAAACCCAGCAACAGGGAGATGTGGAAAAGAAACCAGAGAGTTAGAAATGGATCCTGAGTTAGCCACCCTGTTGGAGTCCAGGGCTTTTGCTGAACAGAGATGTCCTGAACCCTGAGGGAGTTGGCACTTGACTCTGAGACTACTTGGCATAGTGTTCGAAGGATGCTCCTGGGTTTGTCACTCCCTTTATCTGGGGGACAAGCATGGCTGCATGCATTTTTGTGAGACTGAACTATCCCTCACAAATCTCTCAAAACCGTTTCTCACAAATAAACGACATTTGACTATCTCCAAATGGGAGCAGGACAGAGAAAGATTCATGGATCAAATGGAAGTACTACTGAGTCTGAGGGGTGACATCAGGGCAAAAGGAGTGTGGGAGGGGACATTAGCAGAATGGAGGGTCAGTCTGTCATGTGGCAGGCCTCTCGGTACATTTTATGTGTGTGTACCCATGTGGAAGACACCACTTATGTCTCTCCATCTCCTGAGGCATCAAGGGGACAGCGATACAATGAAGCCCGTGGGAGAGAATGTTTATGGGAAGGATGCACCAGTCTCTTCTGATTTCAAGGACAGGCCAGATGAAAAAGGAGGTAAGACAGTATAGAGAGCCTCGAAGGCTTTATGGGCACACTTTAAAATATAAAAGGTACATTTTCTGAAATCTGTTTGCAATATAAAGACCCTGTGTTTGGCTGTTTGTGCTCGATCAGACTCCATCAAATGGTCCCTTGAGAATCTCTGTAAGGCTGATCTACTTGCGCCCAAGATTCCACATGGGCCAACAGCCCCATTCCTCATCTGTCCACCCTGGCATGCATCTGATTCCTTTCCGTAGTAAAGCCACCAGCATGCATCCAGGCATCCAAACCCTAAATGCACTACTGTTTGTAGATCCCTTCTTCACACCGTATCAATAGCCAATCCACAAGCCATCTTCCTAATGCTTTCTTCTGTCTCTCAACTTCTTTTTTAATTTCTCTTTGTGAAATGCTTCGGTAATGACCCACGAGCGTCCTTGGCTCCAGATTGGTACCCCTGAGGTTCAGATGGAACATTAGTACCATCTCAGATCTTGCTTAAAAGTCTCCATAGACTCTTCATTGGACAAAGCAATGGGTACTTTTTAAGCATTGCGGGATGTTTTTGATTGGGGCCCCAAAACATGAGGTAAGAATTGAATCCTCAATGAGTTCCCTGCTTGGTCAGTTACTGTCTTCATCTCTGGCAGCACTAAAGAGCTCCATGTCTATTTGAGTCGTGTGAAATGCAATGCCACATAGTGTCACTTCACGTGTTCCATGAGCTGGCTCTGCACTCTCTTCTGCGGGTTACCTGTTCTTCTCACCACTCTGTCCCTCACACTGTAGTTGGGCACTGGGATGACTGACCTGTTCCAAGCGTCTCACGTATCCAATGCTCCAGGCTTTCACTGTCCTGTCCATGCCAAGCCCATGCTAGGACACCTTCCTCTCCTCACTTCCTCAGCCCCTCAAGATCCTGGGCAGACAGCGACTCTTACCATACCGCTCCTCTGAACCCCATGTTGGGCCAGCTGTCTTTGTACTCTGTCCCGTGAACTTCATGGGCATAACTTGTCCTGTGGTGGATTGTGCACGTGGTCTCCCCCAGGAGACTGTCAGCTCCATGAAGAGCAGACTGTAGCTCATTCATCTGTCTTTGGCTCCTGACACGGTGCCTGTGTCTGGTATGTAGTTAATGTCTGGTCAGTCTTACTGAGCTGTGGAACATGGAACTCAGAGCATGTCTCTTCCCTGCGTTCTGCACAGCACCCACATCCTACAGTGTCACCTCGAAAGTCATTGAGCACTCCTTTACCCTGTGACCACAGACTGAGGATACTGGGGACTTCTCTCAGGAAACGCAGGCTGACTGGTAAGGTCCAGACCAATGGCGTACACTTCCTCTCTGCTCTTCTCCTCCCCTTCCCCATCTCCATTTAACTCACTTCCTGTCCCCTCCCACTAAGTCTAATGTACCATCAGTACCTATCACAGAGAAAAATGGCATGAAATACCCTCTATGCAGGGCCAGTGAGCAGTGGAAGTGGGATGCTGAGTCTTTAAGTGATAGGCAGCTTTTGGAGGAGGAGATGGGGGTGGGGATGGACTTGTTTCTACAAATGGGCCTGAGCTTCTTCGTCCCTTCTCTCTGACAGGAGCCTGTCTGAGTCACTTAGCACCCAAGATTCAGAGGACAGAAAGATCTTGGTCATAGTGTTCTTGGGGGATGGGGTCAGTAGTTAAATAATATTTTCAAACCAATGTAAAAATTATGTCAGCGCTTGACTGTGTCTTGTTCAGTTTATATACTCACAGTCTGTCTAACTCCTACCTTTCAGAATATGACTGATGATAGTCTTTCTAAGGGTAAATGGGGTCATTAGAGGGAGTTCTAACCCAATGTGACTGGTGTCCTTACAAGAAAAGCGAATTTGGACAAAGATATAATTACAGAGAGGAGACCATGAAATGACTTCTCAAGAGTCCACAGAGGAAATCAGCCCTGCCCACATCTGGAACTCAATTTTTTTTTGGCTTCCAGATGTTTGAGAGGATACATACCTGTGGTTGAGGATACCACTATGAGCCATTTTAGTACAGCAGGCCTAGCAATCAGGTGGGCGTATTCCGGAGATCCTGGGGGCTATGACAGGCCTGACTGTTGTTAGAACATCTCTCGGAGAGTTTCCTGATATATATCCCCATAGGCTCCTGGTGCCTATTTAAGGAGCCTCTTGTTTTCACAGTCCCCCTCCCCGCCCCCCCCCCATTCCCTGTTGCCTGTGTAAAGGTGCTGGGATTACCAACTCTATCTCAACTAGGCTTTAAACATCATCTTGCCTTTCACATTTGCAGGGCCTGAGACAGGAATGGTGCCCAGTAAACAAAGAGTGACTTGATGAAACGGAATGGACTCTGCTCAGGGTGTTTCCCACCAGTGGCTCTCTGGCTTGCACACTGCCCTGGCTTGGGGCTCTTAGCTCCCTTCCTCTCCAGGGCCCTGGCAATGATGGGAAACAGCCCTCAGAGGGAGGTAGTTAGAGATGCAGTGGCCTAGATGGACGAAGCAAGATGATTGGTCCTTGTCTTGTCAAATGCTATGATTGGCTGGCTTGATGGCTGACTAGACCCCCGTGATTGGCTCTCCAGGCAGTAAAGGAGGAGAATGAATCCCTTCCCTTTAGGCGGTTCCTGCCAGCTTTCTGGGTGGATGAGCAGAGCCTGCGGTTGCTGAGTTTGCTTGTCAAGTCTGTTTGCTTCAACCTCAAGGTGCAGAAACTGCACACAGCCCAGAGCACACGGCCCTTCTCCAGACCCGAAGGAAGGGGATTAGCTGCGGGTCAGTAGGGGTCTAGCACAATCTTTCTCTGTTGGGCAAACAAAACAACTATTGATATTGCTGCTTTCTGGTCTTAACCCTTTTAACTGGGGGGCAGAAAATCAAACCATCTACACCGCGGGCGCTCTCTGTTTCTCTTCTGCTTTGGATTCTTTCTCCCTCTCAGGATTGGACCCCTGCTTTCTTTTTCCTGCAAGTTAAAACTGTAGCTTTTCACCTGGTCTGCCAAGTCAGAGAGGATTAGCAAGGAGGCGTGGCTACCCACCCTTAGCAGTCTTGGCGTGCTCCCTGCTAGTCCAGCAGACCCCTTAATATTGGGAAGTCTGCAGAATGGTAATCATTATCATTATAGTTATGTTTTTCAAAACTGTATTATTAATTAATGAGTTAATTAATTTTTGTCTCCCATTTTACAGGAAATGTCCTCTGGGGCATTCAGTGGCTTGATCAATATGGAAGGAACTGCTATACACCTGGGGGACTTACAGACCCACTGGGTGAGGAGCGGGTATACCGCTGTGGATTTGGGGAAAGAGCTGTGTATTAATGCATTCAAGGCATTCCACAAGCTTAATTCCACAGAGTGGAAAATCATCACCCAGTCCTTCTTCTCTGACTTGTCTCAGAAACTTATTCCTTGTGCCCACTGAGCATGCGTCTGCTCCCTGGGAGGCTTCTGATCTGGACAGGACTCCGTAAGTGACATCTGTAGTTCTAGGTGAGGATAATGGCTGGCAGGGCATACCTTCTTTCTTTGCTTTTACACTCTGGTAGAGGCCTGGAAAGCTGAGCCCACTCCTTGGCCATTTTCTCCAAGGGACTTTCCCGAGTGACCCACTTCAACATTTATGCCAGGCTTCATGTCCTTGACGCTTTCCTGGTCCATTCTTGATCTCCTGTTGTGCCAGGTAGAATTCCCATGTGCTCATTTCAGTCTGGTCAAAATGGCACTGACTTTAAGAATATAAATAGTAAAACTGCTTTTCAGGGGGTAAAAAAACAAACAAACAACTAGGCTGAATAAACAGATATGTCTGGTGGTGGCCTGACCTTGGACTTGATCCCAGTCATCCCTCATAAGTTGTCTCTAACCACTGCAAGTTGGGTCTCTGCATACCAGTGGAGGTACCTGTTATGAGTGACAGACGCTACATGCCTTGCTTAGGGTAGCCACTCATGGAAAACGTCCTTAACAAAGAATTTCACATGACCCTAGTAGACAGTAAGCACTCTCTAGGTGACAGGAGCCATGACTGTTAGCAAAGAGGGGAAGGGGACAATGAAAGAAAGCTTCAATACATTTCCTTCAAGTTCCCAGGAACATCCTTCTCAGTTGGGGTTGACACTTGTCTATCCTAAGGGATAAGGAACATCTACTGACTGTCAGTTGACAATGGAGATCCCATGGGAGGCAGGGATGTAGGGATGTGTCTCTTGAACCTTTTGTGCTATATGATCCTTCTGTGCCATGTGTGTTTCCTTCTGGGGTCTTAATTTGAAATTTCACTCTCTGGCTGAACCTGAGCTTTTACTAGTGACTAATCCAGGTGACCACTAAAGGCTTGCTCGCTCTGATTTCCTACGTCTCAAACATCATCACACAGGAGTCATTTAAAGCATCAGAAATCTGTGCTGGGGCGATGGCTTAGTCTATAAAGAGCCTGCTGAGCAAGCATGAGGACCTGTGCTTGAATTCCCAATACCCATGTCAAAGCTTGGCATGGTGGTACACATCTGGAACTTTAGCTCCCAGAGGATGGAGACAGGCAGATCCAGGAAGTTTATAGGACAGCCAACCTAGGTAATAAGTGATGCAGTCTCAAAAATCAGGTGTGATGGGGCTGGAAAGATGGCTGAACAAGTAAAGTGCTTGCCAACCAAACGGAAGAACTGGAGGAATGAGAATCTGGATCCCCAGCACCCAGTAAATCTTTGGTAGGTATAGGTAGCTGACCTGTGTGATCCCAGTGCAGGAAGCAGACACAGGGAATCCTTTTGCACCAAGCTGGATAATCAGACTACATAAATTGGTGAGCTCTAAGTTCAAGTGAGAGACCCAAGCCTTAAGTATATAAGGTAGGAACAGTTAAAGAAGAACCAGATGTCAACTTCTGGCCTCCATATGCATGTGCATGTGTCTTACTTTTGATTTCATTGCTATGAAGAGACATCATGTCCAAAAGCAACTCTTATGTTGTTGTTGTTTGTTTGTTTTTGTTTTTCAAGACAGGGTTTCTCTGTATAGCCCTGGCTGTCCTAGAACTCACTTATTAGACCAGGCTGGCCTCGAACTCAGAAATCTGCCTGTCTTTGCCTCCCAAGTACTGGAATTAAAGGCATGTGCCACCATGCCCATCTTTAAAAGCAACTCCTATAAAGGACAATATTTAATTGGGGCTTATCATCAAGGCAGGAAGCATGGCAGCATCCAGGCAGGCATGGTGTTGGAGAAGCCAAGAGCTCTACATCTTGTTCTGAAAGCAAAGAGAAGAAAACTGACTTTTCCACATTGGGCAGAGCTTCAAAGCCCACCCCCACAGTGACATACTTCACCCAAACAAGGGTACCCCTCCTAACAGTGCCATTCCTTGTGGGCCAAGCATATTCAAACCACCACATTCTACTCCCTGGCCCCTATAAACTTTTTCAAACACATGAATCTATGGGGACCATGCCTAGTTCGGCATAGCATAATGCAAAATACATTTAGTTCAACTTCAAAAGTCCCATAGTTCCAAACAGTCTCAATAATGTTAAAAGTCCAAATTTCAAAGTCTCTTCTGAGATTCATTCAATCTCTTAACTGTGATACCCCTATAAAATTAAAAAGGAGATCACATACATCCAACATCACAGGATATACATTACCATTCTAAAGGATGTAGTGAGAAAATCCTGGACAAAACCAAGAACAAAAACCAGTTGGGCAAACTCCAAACTCTGTATCTCCATGTCTGATGTCCAATTCTTTTCAGCATTGATGTTGCAACACACTTCTTTCTCTTGGGCTGGTTCCATTCCCTGTTAGCAGCTTTCCTCAGCAGGTATGCCATGAGTCTGGCATCTCTAACATCTTGGAGTATCCTAGGCAACTTCAACTTCACAGCTTCTTGTTCCAGTGTCTGGGATCTATACATGATGTGTGATCTTCTGGCTTCCTCCAAAGGGCTTGGGTCACATTTCCTGCTCTGTCCTCTGTAGCCCTCCAAGGTCTGGTTGATTCTACTCCATTGCTGCTGCTGTTCTTGGTGATCATCCCATGGTACTGGTGTCTCCAATACACTGGAGTCTTCTGCTGCAATTAGGCTTCATCAATAACCTCTCATAGGTTCCCTTTATGGTACCAAGCTTCAACTTCTTTGCATGACCCCTTAGTCCTAGGCCCAGTTTCACCTGAGGCTGCACCTTCACCAATGGTCTTCCCTGGCCTCTCACAGTGCCAAGCTTCAGCTGCTCTTCATGACCCTGTCATGCCTTCAAAACCAGTACCACCTAGGTGACTCTTACATATTACCAAGTCCAGCTGCAGCACAAGGTAAAACCTTAGCTATCTCTGGAGCGTGGCTTCTTTATGTTCTTAGAAAACACTTCCCAGATTTCACCTCAGTGATGCTGGTCTCTTCTTAATCATTGTTAATTTCTTAGCTCCAGCTAACCAGCATCAGCTGTCCCAGTAGTCTCTTCTATTCTTGACTCTAAAGCCAGAGCTAAATCACCAAAGCTGCCGAGTTCTGGTGCTGGAGCATGGTCTCCTTGTTCTATTACATTATCACCAGCTTTCTGTTTTCCAACTCCTTCACACTGCCTATGCTTGGCTACCCTGGAAAGTGCTCTGCAGATTGAACTTGAGATCTTCATGGCTGTGTCTTTGGAATACTGGGATTAAAAGCATGCATCCCCATGCCTGGACTTATGCTTTTCTTCATCTAGAACTTGCTCTGCCCCAGGCTGGTCTTGAATTCAAGAGATCTGCTTGCCTTTGTCTCCAAGGTGTGTACCACCATGCCTGGGCTTAAGCTTTTAATAACATCTCACATGATATAACTCCCCCTCATACAACTGCAAATGTATAAACAATAAGATTAGCTGGGTAGGATCTTGCCTCAAGGTGACCACTTCCTACATTCCATTTAATATCCTTGAACATGGGATTTAGCTTCATTCCATTTCCTGGTGCACCTTTACTCTTTAAATCACACTTTTTGTATTTTTTTCCTTTCTATGCTTGATACTTTTCATTAAAATGTTCTTCATACGAGTGAATTTTAGTAACCACACACAACAGAATTTATACCAGGCTGTTCTTGGACTTCCTTTGTCAAAGCAATTAATCTAAATCTTTTCACCTTAGCCTCAGGCAAACTCTTCTGCCGATGGCAAAGAGCAGCCACATTCTTCACCAAAACAGT
This sequence comes from Mus minutoides, assembly GCA_902729485.2. Classification (NCBI taxonomy): domain Eukaryota; kingdom Metazoa; phylum Chordata; class Mammalia; order Rodentia; family Muridae; genus Mus; species Mus minutoides. Next base: position 69,470 of record LR750038.1, read on the forward strand.
CTCTAGGCCACATACTAAATGTCTTCTCCTCTGAAACTGCTTGAGCTAGAGCCCCACAGTTGAAAACACTTAGGAACACCATCTTCCATGCTTCCACTAGGATGGCCCATTAAGACCCACGTAAAGCATTCTGCTGTGCTACAAAGTCCCCAAATCCACATTCCTGCAAACACAAGTATGGCCCACCACATCAAAGTCCTGGTCCCTGGTATCAACCTCTGTCTTAGTTTGGGTTTCATTGTTGTGAAGAGGCATTGTGACCAAAGCAACAATAAAGGACAATGCTTAATTGGGGCTGGCTTACAGGTTCAGAGGTTCAGTCCATTATCATCAAAGCAGGCATGCATGGTATTGCTGAGAGCTGTACATCTTGTTCCTAAATCAAACAGGAGGAGACTGACTTTTCCACATTGGGCAGAGCTTCAAAGCTCACCCCCACAGTGACACACTTCCTCCAAACAAGGCCACACCTCCTGACAGTACCACTCTCTATAGGCCAAGCACATTCAAACCATCACAACATGTCTGTGCATACCGTACCCCAACACATGTGCAAGCATACACACACACACACACACACACACACACAAACACACACATAAACACATAATATACACACTCATGCATTAAATATGTAAGATTGAGAATGATTGAGAGCTAAAGTCCATTTCTGACCCTCATATGCACATCCACAAACAAGTAAATTTTTACATAGAAACCACCAGAAACTTATTCACTAGCAGTTCGAGAGAGCAGAAGTCAAAAGTGAGGGCTGGAGAGGCCAATGGCCCCTTCTTCAGCCTTGGGCAGACCTAGGCTCTTATTGGCGTGGGGGTGGGGGGTGGCTACACTAGCTGCTACCTCCGTATCAGATGCTTGTCTCCTCTAGCTACTGTTCTACTAAGGGCAGGTGGAAGATGTTGGCTTAGGGGCCCGTTCTTGGACAGGATGACCTGATGTTAGCTTAACTGATTACACCTGCAATGACTCTTTCCAAGTTAAGGTCACATTCCAAGATACTTCATCGTATCTTTGGGGAAGATACGTCACCGTGGACAGGTTTCTCTCCATCCTGCCCAGGGTGGGCTCACCCAGTGCTCAACTAGCTCTACTTGCAGAGTCCTTCTTCCTTGGTCTGGGGGGTGGGGTGGGGGATGTCTAGTCTTGTGGCCCACCCACTTTCAGTATTGCTGAAAGAAAGGACAGAGGCAACTACATGCACTGTTCTCCTGCCTGGGCTTATTTATCACACTCCTATTTTGCTTGTGTCAAAGGAGACAAGTTGATGGCTTTCTTATTTTTTTCCAAAAAGATCTAAATGTTCCCTAATTAACCTATTAGTTTTAATTATACACCCATAGCCATTTATTTGCTGATCTGAAACCCAGAACACCCTGGATTCAAAGAAAAGATCCCCCCCACCCCCCACCCTTTCTCTTCCCCTGTGAAGTGTTTAAATCACTTGTCAACACACAGGGAATAATAATAATAAAAAGAGTGACATCTGATCTGAGAACAGGGGAGTAGAGCCGAGGAACAAAGCCCACTGAAAGAGCTGAAGGCAGCCTCCTCCATATTCATCAGGAAGGCACCAGCTGAGGCCTCCCCTGGTGTTGCCCAAGGCAAGCAGGGACAAGCTGGCCTGCTGGTCGGAGCTGCCTGCTCCACATCCGGTCTGGTGCCACTAGGACTTTATGGCTCATGTCTTGCATCAGGACCTGTGGAGACCACACGGATGTTGCTATTGTCAGTTTCTGTGTGCTGAAGATCCTTGACAAATGAAGTTTATTTCTGAGAAGACTCTCTCTGAGTGTAGCCCAAATAAAGAAAAAAGGCACCACACACACATATACACACCACAGAGGCACACATATGTGCAACACATACATACCACAGAGGCACACATATGTGCAACACATACACACACACACACACACACACACACACACACACGCATCCTCCATACACACACACACACACACACACACACACAGAAACACATATATTTATATTTGTTTTGTGAGAAAATCAGAATGATGCTAAGTCATAACCACCACAAGTATTACTGGTATGTCAGTGAAAGTAACTCACTTATAGATGTTATAAAAAAAATAAGATAGATTGTTATTACTTACAATTTCTATGTGTAGTCAACAACCCATCTTTTTCTCATTCTGCTGAAGGAATGCTGTCAGAATAACAGGGAGAAAGTTATTACTATAAAGTTATGTACTATAATTGTTACATGTTGATTCTTCTATTTATTTATATGTATAACTACAAACATAAGCATGAGTACCGATGTTAGCCAACACTGATTGTTAGTGTTTCTACACGGTGTGCTAAACATTAGGCATCTAGGCTACTTAATCCCAACAACAACTTTCTGAAAGTGTCTATTGTGTTGTCCCATCTTATAGACAGGTAGCTTGAGTCTTGAGGAGGACAAGTAAACTGCCCCCATCACAAGATCAGTGCATTATTGAGCCAGGGTGCTGGTTCTTTTGGATTCTCAAGAGCCTGACTGTGATCTTTCTAGAGTGTTCATATGATAAAGCAATTAATTTGATAATGTCAATGTTGACTTTGGATGACAAATTACTTATGACATCCTGCACAGATTAGCCTAAGAGTTGCTGGTGGAGGAAGGCAAGGGGGAGGGGTGTGAATGCCAGGAAGCCAATGAGCAGGTCTTAGTGTCATTTTGTATTGTGACCTTGATTAAGTCACTCCTGGCAATACCCAGGTCATCCTCCAGGGATCCCTTCCAGGTAGATGAGGCTTTAGGTGTCTGTATTGAGTGTCAAGGAGAGCTGGATGGGAAAGGGGAGTGTCTGACTTCTCTCTACCAGAGGAAATGTGAGCAAAGGGATTGCTAGGTTAAGGTGGGCCTCTGCAGGACTCAGGCCAGTGTTCCAGCACCTGGTCAGAAAGAATCAGGTGTGCCAAGGAGAAGAGATCAGTGTCTCTTGAAATGCCACAAAGGAAGATGCTCCATCCTAAGTAAAAGCATGGGCACCAGAGGTCCTAAGTCAGTGGTGGGGACTAGAATGATCTTTAACAAGGGCATGGAAAAAGAAATGTAGTGATTGTGCAAGCCAGAAGGACTGAGGGAGATATGAAAAACAAGAGGTTTGACCAAAGTTTAAAAGAAGATGAGAATCTCCTGAACTGAGTACAAATTTTGTATGCTCCCTCACACACTGGAGTCCCCTGGACCCCACACATCTCCTTCTCCAGATCTAATTAACATCTCACTTTAATGACCCTAACTAAAACAGAATCACTGTCCCAAAGTATTCTTCATATGAGACAAGGCTTTACTGAGGCTATATTGCAGATTTTCTGGAGTTCTGGGAGCCAAGATTGGTCTCTTTCATATCTAGGAGAAAGCTGTTGGGTTTCTTCATCTGGATGTCTGCTTCACATATAGTGTTCATGTGTAGAGAACCATCCCATCCCCTCCATCCCCCTGGAAGTGCAGGCCAGTTTGATCAGAACATCCTAAGCAGATCCGTTGGACTGGCTATCATTCTGAAACTCCATCTCTGAGAGAGGATGGAGGAGTCTTTTGCAGCCATGCAGGACCTATAAAGAGAAGTTGAAGAAATAATTAAATGGCTAATTTGACACTTGGTCCTTTCTTCCCAATCTCTGTTCACCTAAGATACATAAAACCTAATGAATCGAGCGTTGAGCTGGATCAAGCCATCTGCCATTTCAAGCTTGGGAGTCTCCGTACACTCCTTTTCTTCTCCAGGTTCCAGAGTATGGTCGCCCTTTCTACACTTTGCTGGGGGAGCCTTCCCACAGGAGTCACAGCTCCTTCCTCTTGGCTGAGATTCATCAATAACAACCTGTTCCATTTCACTTCACTGCTTAAAATGGACCCACAAGTCTAGAGACTGAGTTAACTGTACTAATACCATATTTGTCTGGGCATCATTAGAATTTACAAAAAAACAAAAATAACAACCCCCCAAAAAACAAAAAACAAAACAAAAGAAAAAAAAACCTGAACTTGACAACTGAGGCTTATCTTTTTCAGGAGCCAAAATAACTTCTTTTAAAAATTTATCATTTTTTTTGGGGGGGGGGAAGGTTGAGACAGGGTTTCTCTGTGTAGCCCTGGCTGTCCTGGAACTCACTTTGTAGACCAGGCTGGCCTCGAACTCAGAAATCCGCCTGCCTCTGCCTCCCGAGTGCTGGGATTAAAGGCGTGCGCCACCACGCCCGGCTAAAATTTATCATTTTTAGCAGACATTTTTCAAAAGCACTTTATGCATTTACCTTCCCCCTTTACTAGAGACTCCCAGTTGTACTCTGGTGGGATGTAAACTGACTGCCTCAGTTACCTAAGATCAGCTTTCACTCTCCTGGCTGTCCAATGTCCATCTTTAATGGCTAGCCTCTTTGACTTTTTCTGCATGTTCCGCTGTAGATAGTGCAGAGCTTAGAAACCCATTTTCTGAGCTGGTATGTCCAGATGCTTTCTATGGGGCCTTGAAAGGCCAGGTGCTGGTTACAACAGAGGTAGAACGTTGTGATGACTGTGTTGGAGTGGTCAAATGCTTTGGAGATTATTGGAGTGTGTGGTTTCTTTTTATTGGACTGATGGAAAAACTATGGAAATTTCTAGATAGGGGCTTTCACTGTATGCTAAATCTTCAATCCTTTCTGACAAGCAGCATGTCACAGAGAAAAAGACAGGAAATGAGTGAATTTGTTCCACCAGACTCTGCTAGGCCAGCTCACATACTGCATTAACATCTCACTATATGACCTAGAGATGCAGAGACACCTGCCCCTATGTTATTGAGAGCTAAAGGGAAGATCAACAGTGGTGGTAATGGATTTCAGAATGGGAGTCCAACTCAAGTCTCCCCGGCATTAAAGCCTATTGCCATTTTGTTCAATATGCTCTCCTAAAAATTAAGATTCTCTTTAGTAATGAATAGGATGTTATATGAAGCTTTAACATAAATATTTTAGCAGCAGGGATGCTCTTGTTAAAGAACTAAGCTTTTGTAAGCTTGAAGGTTCTATTGGAACCCCAGAGCTTCAAGGAATCCACATTGAGAAGCATCGTATCCAGTCCTTTCTGTTTCTTCAGATAGGTACCAAGGTAGCACCTGTGATGTGGGAGTTTGCTTCTAGGCTAATCATGTCAAGAAAATGATGGCCTAGATGGTTGTACCCCAGAAGGTGCATAGAGCAAGCATGAAGCTCAGCCTAATCCTAATCATCCTCTATGGTCTCTCTCTTACTCAAGAGAGAAACTGGGTATTATGGGCCTGCATCCTTGGGACCCAGGCTTTTCCTAGTTGATAACTGTCTCTCTTCTTCTTGGCCCAAATTGGCTCTGTCAGTCTGGGAAGCAATCAATTTTCAGGAGAACATCCAGCATCCATAATCTATAAGACATGTTTGAGGATGTCTGCCTGGGTCTCATTGGCCAAATGACCCAGGAGGACTAGAGGGGCAACACCACTGACTTCTTGCCCAAACCAAAGTATACAACCAATTGTTGACCCAGATGGAGTAAGCAATCAGTTGCTGACCTCCATACCCAGACCGGGGCACACAATCAGTTGTAGCTGCAGGTAGGCTGATTCGAAGATCTGATTAGAGAAGGATGGGTTTAAGAGCTTATAGTCTGGAGTCAAGAAAAGTGGGTTATAATAATTCTGCCTCTAGAGAAATTAAGTTAAAATGTCCTTTCATAGTCGCAAGCCTGAAAGCTCTAAGCTGCAAACATGGGGACTCAACAGGATCATCCAACAGGATGGTATGGGTCTAACTTATAGCAGTGCCTGTCTGGGGCCTGACTCATTGTAAGAAATTCACACTGGTCGGTCACTGTTGCTAAGGTTGTTGTTCTCATCATTACCTAATCAGGCAGGATTAGGAGTCAGAAATAAGCCAGAGTAATAATTAAAGAGCAGAAAGCTACATAGGACCCAGTTATAATATTTAAATTAATTTAACGATAATTAGTGTAATTATTCAAATTTTATTAGGGAATGCCAAGCCTGGGGCTTACTTTCCCAGTGGAGATACCAAGTGGTTGGACATTTTGTATTTGGACACAAGAAAAAGCTAAGTAGACCTCTCTCTAAATGGAGGTGAGCCATGAGGACAGATAAATCTCATTAAGATCGAGGAAGAGGAGGAGGAATTAAAGAGAGGGTTCTAGCCAAGCGGAGACACCTGTAAAAAAGAAGCTAAGAAGAAATAACCAACATGGGAGAAGGAAAGTCAAGGGTTCTCAAGGCCAGGGAGAGAGGAGTCAAGAATGAGGGGCGGGCTCATGTTGAATGCTTTGGTGGCCAAGCATCTGACACTGAGGTTGTTGGACCTACATGGGACCATCTTTATGGGGGTGGGGGTAGGCACTGAAGCCTGATTTGGGCTGGTGGATGTAGAGAAGATGGGATGGAAAGGATGTCCATTGTTATCACAGAGCATGCTTTTCCGGTGTTTTTTATGAGACCTCTCTATGGGGATCAGAATAATTGTGCGTTCTGATGATAAACACAATGGTAGGAAGGGGAAAAGAGGGCCCCTCCTCAGAGGGTGCACTGGGAGTACCTCTGGGAGTGGATTTCATTAGGAGAGAAGACAGAATTTAGTAGCCTGAGGAAGTGGCTTTCCCTGTAATGCCCGATGTAGCTAGTATCAAGGTAGTGGAGCACTGGACACAACTTTTTCTCCCATGTACTGTGCTGCACAATCATTGTCTCACGTCACACAGGGACTGTCCAGACCCCTGGGACACTTGCCTGCCCAGGCAAGCTTGGGGCGACGCCCAGTCTGGTCTTACTGCCAAGTGCCATGGGACAGGTGGCCTGGGATGAATCAGACAGCTAATTAGCACTCTGTCCCCGCCTAAAAGGAGCCAGAGACGTATAAATTGCTCCCAAGAGGGAAGAAAAGAGGCAGAAAAAAAGGGGGGGGGAGGTAGGGAAATCAACAGAGGTTACATCAGAAAACAACATCATCTAAACAGCCTCACATCCCAAGCCTGCGTGGCTCCCCCAGCACAGCGGCAGAGGTGGCTGGCACCCCAAGGGCCCTGAGATAAGGCACCTCAACATCTGTGCCTTATTATTAGAGTGAAGTGCCACCTCCCTGCCCAACTGTGGCTGGAGATTACTGTCTCATATCTCCACTGTTTCTGGTCACATAACTCTGAAAATTTACTATAGAAGGTTCAACATTCTGCTTGCTCCTCAGCAAACCCATGCTTTCCCCCTAGTAAGAATCCCACCAAGGCAGTAGCCAATTCGGTATCAGCCTCAAGGAGGAAGAGAACAGTGGGAAGCAAGGTCTCAGAGCAGACGGTGATAAGGAAAAGGCTACCCAGTTGTGGTTTAATCATGGCTCAGCCACTAATGGCTCGCCTGCCTCTGAGGGGATCAATCAATTTCCTTTGGGGGGACTTGGGAACGTTTCGGTCCAACTACCTACATTTCTGACATTGAAGAATCCACGACTCCTAAAACATAACTTTTATGTTCACGTCCCTGCATCCTAACTTTTGAGTATAGCATTCCTGCTGATCTCCGTTCTGTGTGGGCAGACATAGTGAGAGAGAAACTGGAGGTGGGAAGAAGAGCAAAGTAATCTTTCATTTGAAAGGCAGGGAAGGAAGTCTTAAGTCTGTAATTAAAGATGACTGCCCACATGAGCAAATCCAGTGCCCAGATCTTGGCTTTCAGTGTAATTCTCTAATAAAAATACTCAGGGGTCCCTGGAGAAATGGCTCATTCAAGGATTGAGGTATGATGAGCACTAGAAAAGCTGACAGCATTGTAAAGTGTCAGAAAATATGAGGTGTGTGTGCGCGCGCGTGACACACACACACACACACACACACACACTGGTGAGGGTATGATGTCACAGGGCTGTAACTGAACTCATCGGCAAAGTTGGGAGATTTGGGAGAAGAAAGTAAAGAAATATTTTATCAACAACCAAGGTATCAGATAAATATTCATAAGTCTATATTGGCATAAGTAAAGTGATGGAATGAATATGTACATACATTCCCTTGAATGGAGAAGAGGTGGGACTCTTGTGCATAAGAATATTTAGACATTTATGGGAATATGCTGCCTTCAATAGTGGATCTTTCTACTCCGTGATTGTGGGCTTCAGATGGTAAATGCCTCTTGAAGAGTATAGAATGAAAAGAGAAGCTAAAAATGACTTTACAGGGTAGAACTTGGTAAAACCTACCTTACATGGGTGACCAACGTCAACATTAGCCATGTCACTCACATTAACATCGTGCACTCTGGATCTGAAATGATGGCAAGGACACATTACCTCTGTGGTCTTATGCCCATCAAACCATAATCCCAGTGAGAGCCAAGAGATTTAGCCTGAATATCATCCTACCAACACCTTATCAGGTGTTCGTGGGCGGCAGCCCTCGATAAGTCACGAATATAGCCCAACATAAAAATGTAAATTTACTTAAAACATGTTTTGCGATCGCTTTTGGAACTCAGATGTGCAGTTCTTACGCATAAGCTTTTTAGCTGACAAATATCCACATCATCCCACATTGATAAAAGGTTAGTCACACCTGGTAGAATTCCTCAAAATGGTCAAAGTGAGCTTAAGTCAATAAAGGGCTTGCCTAACAAGCATGAGGGGATGGGTTCAATCCCCAGAGCCCAGGTTGAAAAACTAGATGTGGTGGTGTGAATTTGTAATTCCAGCACTAGGGGCTGGAGCAAAGCAGCCCTGCAGGGCTCACCAGCCTGCCTAGCCTCATGGGTGAGCTCCAGACCAGTGAGAGACGTTGTTTCAAAAATAAGGCAGAGCCACGGCGATGGCACAGTCAGAAAAGTGCTTGCTGCATCAACATGAGGGTCTGCGTTTAGATGCTGAGTAGCTGTGTAAAAGCTGGGTGTAACTGTGCCTATAACATCAGCGCTGGGAAGGAGAGAGATAAACAGATCCTTGACTCAGTAGGAAATGTGACACCATGAACTTACCTCTGGCCTCCTCATTATGTGTATTTGCATGGAAACCCAAGCACACACATGGGTGCCTGCACTTACATGAACACACACACACACACACACACACACACACACACACACACACACACACACACACTAAATCAAAAGAAAGATTGAGAAACTGATAGCCAAGAGGAGCCTAATGAGACAGCCCAGCTACATGTGATATTGTATCCCACAAGGGACATATGAACAGAAACCGGACGTTAGGTAAAAACTCAGGAAAGATTAATAAATTGCAGAACTAATAGCTACATCATCTCTGACTCATTCTAACAAATGTACTGTGAAGTAAACTGTTAATAACAAGAAAAACTGGGGGCTGCTGGGTAGTCAGCAGAAATCGTTATCATCTTCCTGAGTTTGCTGCGAATCTCCTAACTGTTCTAAAAAAAAAATAAAGTGTATGTAATAATAATAATGCCAAAAGTTCTTCCCAAATCACTTGTTTCTAATTAAGTCGTCTGATTGGTTCAGGCCTGAGCTGAGTCGTTTTACAAATTTAAAGCCAAGTAGAGAGGCTTGTGGTGAACTCTGCTAATTGTCTCCCAAGTCTTGCATAGATACAAAACCATGATTCAGTTCAAAGAGATGATGTATCTGAGAATGTCTATGTCCTTTCGTTGTCTGTGGTAAGTGGTGGCCATGGGCACACTGTGGTTGCTGGCAGTCCAGGATGAGCTTGCCTTCTGGACTGAAAGAGGACATCTTCATCAGCAGAAAGGCCTGTGCCCATTTATCCCTCCAGGACACGTGTCCAGAGGTACAACAGCCATATGTGTCCACAGCACAGCTGGCCTTCCACCTACACACAGGTGGCAGAGAAGAGAGCTGGGGATAGCAAGTCCTTAGTGAAATGGTTGAACGGCTGCCCCTCTTCTAGGCCTTTGATTAAATGACTCACAGAAACTCTATTTTTAATGCTGCAGCCTTTGGGATTTTTGTTCTTTGCAAGCAGTATTTCAAAGAAAAGAACAACTCTAAGGGAAGGTTATGAATAGGAACGATAAGAAAAACAGGAGCCAGCAAAACTGGCCACTGGCTAAAGGTGCTTGCCACCAAGCCTGATGACTTGAGTTCAATTCCCAAAGTTCTACTGAAGTTGAACTCCCTCCCCCCTCCCCTCATAGATTTGTGGGTCATTTGAATTTCTTCTTCTGACTCCCATTTTTTAAATTGGATTTCTTTCTGCTGCTGAGTCCTTTATGTCTCTTGTGTGGTGTGGACCTTCTGTCAGAAGGGGACTTGGTGAAGCTTCCCTACTCTGCAGTTTGCCTTTCCACTCAGCTGTCTTCCTTGGCTGTGCAGAGCTTCTCGGATTGAGATATAATCCCACCTGCCCGTGTTTGCTTTTGTTTACTACATCTTAGCTGGAAAGTATTCCCTATATTAATGTCCTGAATCCTTTCTCTGTGTTCTCTGAGTATGATTCTAAGTCTTACACGTCGGCCTTTGATTTCTTCAGAGCAGCTCTCTGTGCAGCGTGAGAGACAGAGGGCAAGTTAGGCTTGCCCAGGTGCAGCCATCCAGGTTCACCCACATGTGCACATCCAGCTTCCAAGACCATGCACTAAAGAGGTTGTCCTTTCCCCATGATTGCCACGTCTTTGTGGAGGATCACCTGGCTATAAATCGGGTGGATAATTCTGGGTCTTTCCATCTGTTCCATGGGTCTATCTGTATTTATATCCATATTGAGCTGTTCTGATAGCTGTAGTTTATAAAACTGGGAAAATGGTGTGGGAGTTTCTCAAGAAGTTAAATATACAAAGGGAATAGTAACAGCTCATCAAAATGACACCTGCAGATGTGTGTGTGTGTGTGTGTGTGTGTGTGTGTGTTCCTGTACTGTTTACAATAGCTAAGGTATAGAATCCATTTGCATGTCTAGTAAAAAATGATCTGTAGTAAAATTGTTGAGGTTTGGTCTACTGTTATGTATTGTAATGCTAAATTCTATACCTGAAGGGCTAGGCCTTCGAGTGACTTCTCGTGTTTACAAGCTTGATTAAAACTACTGGTTAAATAAAATTAGCCAAATACTGGAGGGATTAGAGGTGCATGGGGATGGAGTGACCTGGTTTGAGGAAGAGAGAGCAGGAGGAGAAGGAGCAAGAAGAAGAGAGGAGAGGAGGAAGCCGCCATGAGAGGAGGTGGTAAATGAACACAGGGCTAGGAGAAACAGCAAGTACCTGGGGCACATGCAGGGGAGGTTGCTAGGCCAGCAGTTAGAAGAGTAGACTAGGGGTTACCCCCAGTAATTGTCAAAGCCAAATAAAGTTACCATAGTCTGAGACTCATTTATTTGTAGGCTAGTAGGGGACAAGCTTAAAGAGGTTGTACCATACAAAATAGATAAATTAGAGAACGCTGTGTTAAAATGGTATCCACCTCACACAGAAAGACAAATTTTGCATGTGCATTTACACACAGGTATTAAAGGATATCAATCAGAATGCATGATACTCATTGCTAGTGTGTCTTTAGTGGGATGTTAGGTAAAGAGTACCAGAGAGTTAGCTTAGACTCCTAACTTCTAGTATCCTTTAGTACAGTGAAGTGACTATAGTTCACAACAAACAGGCATTTTTATGAATAAGTAAGTTTGCTGGACCTTCCTTGAGGGGTGCTGTCTGCCTTATGCACCTCAATGCTTGAACACTGTAAGCCCTGGGCACCAATAATGACTTATTAAACATATCCTGTGTGGAAAATGTTATTCTTTATGTGGATCCTTTTATTTGATAATTACTATCCTCTCATGAGCAGGAAATTTATCATTTGTCTCATTTGAGGGAGACGAAAGTATCATGGCTGAAAGAAGGCTCAGTGTTAAGGGAAGGTGTTGATCTTTCAAAGCCCTGGAGTCTGATTCCCAGCACCCATGTTGAGCAGCTCACAATCACCTGTATCTCCAGCTCCAGGGGACCCTACACCCTCTTCTGGCCTCTGCCACCATACCATGCAGGTGCACAGATACACACACACACACACACACACACACACACACACAAATTAAATCTTAAGAATGCAGAGAGAGAGAGAGAGAGAGAGAGAGAGCAAACTGTAAAGGTCCTTGGTCAAGGTCACATACGAAGTACACAGATAAGCCATGTCCAGGTCCACAGCTAGAAGCTCCCATGCACCAACCAACCACACTGTGTGTTATGTATAAGAGAGAGAAGCCCGGGCCACTCTCAGAATAGCCAAGGTACAGAGGACCCAGCATTCTGCTAGATCGTATAGAGGGCGTAGTGCTGAGAGGTGATGCGGAGTTTGAGGGTGGGAACAGTTGCTGCTGAAAGCAAAAGGTTGGTCAGGCTCAAAAACAGAGCCAGGGAATCTCAACTCTATCCTTTAGCACAGACATTGTGTGATCTCCCAAGGTTTCTAGCCAACGGGTAATGTAAATAGAGCTGTTTGAGGAAGATCATTCAGGCAGCATTAAAGAGAAGAGACATGTTGAAAGGCTTATGGCTGGAGGCAAGGAGAGCCATTGTAAATGTAAGAAAACAGTCAGAGCAGACTCTACCAAAGTGTTGGTGTAGGGAGTTATAACTGTCAGAAAGAGAAGACAGGCACAAGTTATCATTCACACAGAATCACCCTTTAGGACATAGTGTTGGAATGTAACCCAGTACAGTCGTTTAGAAAACAGCACAAAGAGACCTCCAAAAAATATACTGTCATAGTTATGGTTTCTATTGCAATGATAAAATATAATGACTGTCTTAGTCAGGGTTTCTATTCCTGCACAAACATCATGACCAAAAAGCAAGTGGGGAGGAAAGGGTTTATTCGGCTTAACACTTCCACATTACTGTTCATCACTGAAGGAAGTCAGGACTGGAACTCAAGCAGGTCAGGAAGCAGGAGCTGATGCAGAAGCTGTGGAGGGATGTTCCTTACTGGCTTGCTTCCCCTGCCTTGCTCAGCCTGCTCTCTTATAGAACCCAAGACTTCCAGCCCAGAGATGGTCCCACCCACAAGGGGCCTTCCCCTTGATCACTAATTGAGAAAATGCCTTACAGTTTGATCTCATGGAGGCATTTCCCCAACTGAAGCTCCTTTCTCTGTGATAACTCCAGCCGTGTCAAGTTGACACAAAACTAGCCAGTACAATGACTAAATCAACTAGGGAAGAAAAGTGTTTATTTCATCTTATAGCTTGCTGTCCATCATCCAGGGAAGTCAGGGCAGAAAGTCAAGGCAGGAACCTGAAACTGGAAAATGAAGAAGCCACAGAGGAGTGATGCTGATTGACTTCCCCTCATGGCCTGCTCAGCCTACATATGTACATCTGTACATATATACAGACATGGAGACAGACACAAAGACACAGAGACAGACACAATCAGGACAGTCTCCCCAGGGGTGGCACTTCCCACTCCATTGTATAAGCCCACCCACATCAATTATTCATCAAGAAAATGCACTTCCGGCCAATCTGGTGGGGTCTTTTCTTAATGGAGTTTCCCCCCTTCCCACATGACTCTAGCTTATGACATGAAATTAGCCAACACATACCCCAAAACTAAAATATCTTATAAGATTCAGCCCTACCACTTTGAAATTTATTTGAAGGAAACAAACCAGTACACAACCACTTTTATATTGACTCACAATAGTCAAATGATGGAACAAGCCTAGGTGCCCATGAAGAGATAAATGGAGAAAGAGCATGTAATACACACAACAGACTATTATCCAGCAGTAAAGAAGAATGAAGCCATGCCATTTTCAGAAAGTGAATGGAACCGGAGGATATCCTGTTACATGAAATATATCAAACACAGGATGATGAGTATTATATATACTTACCTTATATATAGGAACGAAATAAAACATAATCTGAAAAGAGAAGACAGTACTGGAGACTAGGAAGGGATGCAGGGGTGGAGAAGGGGTGGGGAAGATTAAAAGAGACATAATCTATGCACACAATTTGTAAGTATAGAAATGTCACCAAAAAAGTGAATAATTTGTATTCAATTATTGCTAATTTAAATAATATTAGGGAAAAATGGCTGCTAGGAGCTGACTGAATTTGGAGATGGAGTTGACACAAATGTTATCCTTTGGGTGACAGTTCTGCAGTGCGCAGAAGGTTTCCAGACCCACTGTAGGTGTTCAATAAATGCTTCTGGGATGGAAGAAAGCACGTAGGTACTGCTGTCCTCCTGCCTGATTTCTTACACTTTGTCTGAACTTGTGTATCTTTCTCGAAACTAAGCCACTATTAGAATGTACACTCACTCAGAAGATAGAAGATGAACGAGTTATTATGGCCCCGCTCCACTCCTTCCTGGCAGTACTCCTCCCTTGTGGTGACCTCACAGGAAATGCAGGTGACTTCCTGGCATCCCGGTGTGCCTCCCAGGAAACATATGCACGAGTGGCTCCTGAGCAGACAAGAAAACAGGGCCTGAAAGGAAGAAAGTTTCTCTAAAATGAAAGGAGGATCAGTTTACCCATACACTTCACCTTGAACTCTATAACAGGTAACTCAAGACAGCTAAAATGCCAGCTCATGCCAAGGCCATGATCGGCTTCCCTGTATTGCTGTGGCCCCAAACCCTACACCAACCACTACTCCCAGAACCAAAGGGATGAATGAGTGCTGGACCAGACAGCAGGTGCATGCCTCAATTGTGATCAGGATTCAGCTTGGACACCACAGGGGTCTCAGTTTCAATGCCTTAGTGTCTGGGGAAAGGGAGAGATGGTGCTACAGCTGCTGAGGGTATCAGCTGCCTTCATTTATGTCCATGTGAAGAGTGGTCTTTCCTTGTTTTTCTACCTCTTTAAAATTATGGAAGCCTGGAGCTTGTGTGAAGTCTGGAATCAGAGCTGCTTTTGCTCCACAAACCCACTCTTTGAGTTGTTATTTAGACCAAAATCACAGCAATTTTTGAGTCAATGCAAGTTGGAATCATCCTAGCTGGAGACCATGGTGTCCGCTGTGGGACCCAGGGATGCTGCGGCCCTGAGCACAGCTCAGTCTTTCTCTCTCTGGCATTCTCAGGTCCTGATCCTGACAGCCAGACTGCTACCCATGGGGTAAGAGCCCCTAGACCATCTTTGGCTGTCATGTAGACAAAAATTTCTCAGGAAGGAAACGGCCTGAGGGGAAAGAAATCAGGAATCGGTGCAAGCGGAGGATTCTTTCTCTATAAATGTTCATCCCTTTCAAAACAGGTAGTCCTGCTACAGGTGGGACTTGTCACTGCCTGTGAAAGCAATTTTGCTAAAGAAAAAAGAAGAGTGAAAGAAACAGACAAGATTAGTCAAAGAGAAGGTTAGGCAGTGACAGACCCACAACAGAGAAGGGAACAAATATGCTTAAAATACTCAGGGACAGGCAGTCAGCAGCAACAGATACCCATCAAGAGAGCTACACATTTCTAGTTGGGAAGTGTCTTGAGGATCCACTGAGTGACTTGAGAGGACCATTCATCCTGGGGAACTGCTCTGAACTTGGGTTGGAAAGGGACCCTGGGTAGCATCTAATGGGATCTGATCATTGTGAATGATCCAAGCTGTAGAATTCAGCAGTTTAGACACAGACGACTAAGAAGGACACCATCCCTCCGGTCTTGGGATTTCCAGGAGGTTAACTGTCTGGTCAATGATGCCTGGTTTAAATCTTGACTCTGTAACTGTTTGGCTGAGTTTGGACAAGTGGATGTAGCTTTTCTGGAACTGTGATCTGTGAGAGTACAGGCGTGGTTCTTGGCATAGGAGAGATTTGCTAGTATTATCAAATTCTTGATGTTAATCATTTGTGTGACATGTATTGCTCATAAGCCTGTCAGGGTTTAAAAATGGAGTGTGTCTCACAGGCTTGAGTGTTGGTCCCTTGTCAGCTCTATTTTGGGAGATTCTGGAAACAAAGGGAGGTGCGGGAAATCTGAAGAAGATAGGTCTCAAGAGTAGTGACCTTAAAGGTTCCCAAGCCTTTGATCTCTTTCTGTATCTCTGCTTTTGTTCCTGTCTACCATGATGATGAAACACTTTGAGTCTAAGGGACCATGAATTGAACCATCTGAAACCATGAGCCAAGATAAATTATTTCCTCTCCTCAGCTGATTCTGTTGGACATTTTTTCTCACTGCAATGAGAAAAGTAACTAATGTTGACTCCAACCCTCCAGATTCAGGGTGAGGCGAATGAGCCATGGAAGGGTAGGGCAAATGTGCTTGTTTTTGATGGCTTGGGATGAAATTCCTCATACGTCTATTTTACACTAGCATTATTTCTGGTGATCAGTAATTATGATAAACAGAATTTGGGTAAGTGAGACTTTGACAAAATAACCAGAAACGCACCTGTGTACACTTTCATAAAGTTAATGTTCAATCTAATGCATGTTCTAGGTTCAAAGGGGAAGGGACTAAATCATGAACTGGTTATGAGCCAGGCACTCTTCAAGAATACAGTGTTCTTGCTCACAGCAAGGCATCTAAGCTGACTTGGTTCTCCTTTGGTGAATGCATTAACCAAGGCTTAGAGGGTTGAGCTCCTTGCCCTGGGTTACCAACAATAAGGAAATGTGTGTAGTACATGCTGCTGACACTTTGGTGGTCCATTCAGAGTGTAGAACAGACAAGGCTGTGTTGTGGCAGTTTAACATAAGAGGTGAATGTAAATATGCTTTTGGTTTTCTCTACCATGACTCTGACTTCAAGTTTCAGCACATTCCCTCCGCCTTGAAAAACAACACAAACACATAAAATATGAAGAGGTCAGCCAGAAGTCAACTGATTCAAAATTAAGATGAACATGTATCTGTGGGTTAGAACCAGAACACAAAAGCAGCTTCTGAGCCTGAAAAGCTACTGCTGAGATGAGCAGAGAGGGTGGCACCACGCTTCACTGCGTGAATGAAGGTTGGAGCTGATTTGCACAACGTTTCTTTCCTTAAAATGAGGATGACAATCCAACCATTGACTAATAACCACTATGGGGTTCTCAGACTCTAGTCTCAGAATAATCACCAGAGTAGCTGTGAGAACAAAGATGGCTGAATCCTCCACAGAATGTCCAGTTCTGTAGGCAGGCCGAGAGCAAGGTCACGAGAAGGATCTATAACTTCCAGGGAGCTGATGATGTTACTCCAGATAGCACTGTTGCTGGGGTGGGTCAGGGGAGACGGAGCTCAGCAGATACAGTGCTTGCCTACCCTAATGGCATAATCCAGGGATGTGGTTCCTGCCTATAGTCCCAGCTCTCACGAGATGAATGTAGAAAGGCCATGAATTCAAGCCCAACCTCAGCTACATATTAAGTTTCAATCATCCTGGGCTACTGGAAACTGTTTCAATAACAAACAAAAGCAATATAAAACAAATAAACAACAAAAATAAAAGAAGTCCTATGAACACAAATATACTTTCTTTCAAAATTAATTCTCTTAGACATTTCATTTCATTACAGTTACAGAAACCTTACTAATATAATTACTTTCAGGGAGGGAGGGAGGGACAGCAAGAGGGAGAGAGGGGGAGGAAGGAGGGGGGAGAGAGGGAAGGAGAGAATGAGAGAGGGAAGGAGAGAATGAGAGAGGGAAGGAGGGAAGAAGGGAGAGAGAGAAGAGAGAGGGGGAATAGCTCAGTGAGTGGTAAAGTAGAATGCTTGTCTAACATGTTCAAGATCCCAGCTCTAATCCCCATGACTAAGCAAAAACATAAATGAGACATCATGAATTTCATTTTTAAACTTTAAACTTGAACCTCCCCCCATCTTCAGTATAACTAACACTGTGTATGACGATATTCCAACACTCGAGAATACTGAAATTTAAAACACTCTGTCTCTAAGTATAAAAGATGCCAACCTACATTTTCTTATTTTCTGTCACAGCTTTTCAACTCTGCCACTAATGGCCAAAAGCAGAACAGGACAGTGCACATAAAATTAGTATGTGTATCTGTGTTTCAATAAAACTTTATTATCTAATGTGTGTCCAGTAAAACAAAATCAGCCAATCTGCCCTAGTGATGTTTTGTATATGCCTGCTCTCTATCTCAGAAGCAAAGACCAAGGAGGGTTGTTCTTCTTTATGCTGTTAAACATTTTCCTGCTGTCATAGTGTTTCACAGGAGGCTAGAAGTATTATGTTATATTGATGTGTTAAGATTATATAAATAGCCGGGCACGGTGGCGCACGCTTTTAATCCCAGCACTCAGGAGGCAGAGGCAGGCGGATTTCTGAGTTCGAGGCCAGCCTGGTCTACAAAGTTCCAGGACAGCCAGGGCTATACAGAGAAACCATGTCTCAAAAAATTATATCTATCTATCTATCTATCTATCTATCTATCTATCTATCTATCTAGATATAGATATATATGTGTGTGTATATATATATGTGTGTGTATATATGTGTATGTGTGTGTGTGTGTGTGTATATATATATATATATATATATATATATATATATATATATATATAATTAAACATTTCTGTTGAAAAAAAGGCTAATCAGTAAAATTTTAAATTATGTAGTTCTCATTTTGCCACAAGTTAGAAATGAAACACAGAGGAGAAAGTGGAGATTGGGAGACCACATAAATAAAATTCTGTGTTGTAGCTGACCCAGGCAATCCACGTTGGGAAAGTGTATTAGAAAAAAGACTGAGTGCTTAATTGTAACTTTTCTGAAGGCTTAGTAAGGCCACAGGAAGTACTCAGGAAATAGATCACCTGGGAGTCTTTGAGGGGATGGGGTGAGAGGCATCCTAGTTTATACTCAGAAATGGCTGCAATGTGCTGAAGACCAGGCAAGAGCTCAAGCTGTGAGTGCAGCATTCAGTACTCACACCTATATAATGTAATGTAATATAATATAATATAAGGCATTATGTAAGACATTGAGAATATACAAATAAAGATGGTGTCTGTTCCATTAAGAAATTATTTCTAGAGGTCCCTGACTAGATACTCCTATTGCCCAAGATGTGATTGGCCAGCAAGTCAGGCCTTTGCTCTCAGAAAAGAATTCTGTGGCCATTGGGTTTCCCATTCTCACTGGGATTACTCACCGTTGCTAGCTTCCAACAGTCTTCCTGGGGAAGCTGCCTTAGTCCCTGCTCTATTGCTGTGCAGAGACACCATGACCAAGGTAACACTTATAAAAGAAAGCGTTTGAGGGCTTGCCTACAGTTTTAGAGGATTGGTCCATTATCATCATGGAAGGGTGCTGGAGAGGTAGTTGAGAGGTACATCCTAATCTTCAGGCAGAGACAGGGTGGGGAGAGAAGATGACTGAGTGGGACTGGGCCTGGTATGCCCTTTAGAGACCTCAACACTCACCCCACAGTAACATCCTTTCTCCAATAAGGCCACAATGCCTAATCCTTCTCAAATCATGCTACCCCCGTGGTGACTAAGCATTCAAATATATGAGCCGCAGAATTAGCCACAGAATAATTCCTCTATTCTCATCCTTTTCTTGGTTTCTCTGCCTTTCTCTAGTAGGAAGATTCTGAGCATAGCTTGGCTGTAGGGACGAGGTTCGCAGAACTGGAGATTGGAATGCACCAGGTGGTACCAGGTATTTCCATTCTAGGATTCAGCCCTGGCGCCACATCACAAGATGCCAACCCCATTACTACCTGCTGTCCACTCAAACCAAGATAGATAATACCTCTCTGCCTCTACTCAAACCCCTGTGTTTCCTTATCTCGGCACTTGGGAGAGCTAATGTTAATTGTCAGCTTGACTGGATTAAGAATCACCATGTGTTGTGTGACTTTTCCTGGGGAGATATGAGCAAGTATCTACTCATCCTAGATGTGTCACCAATAACAGATGAAAGAAGGGATTCCACCCAAGTCTGGCTTAGGGAAGGGATGAGTTTATTGAGATTGCCTAGAGGAACCCATCTTGGAAAAGCCCATGTGATTATGGATGACCAGTCATGAAGCTACCTCCCTGGAGCATCCCCATAGTACTCTCCCTTCGACAAATGTAGAACCCTGAGAAAGGACACTGTGAACCTTCCAAACTTTGAACACGATTCATTTACTTCCTGAATCTCATGAGACTTCCCCCCTCCCTCTAGGAGAGATCCCAATTTAAAGAAATCCTGTGACAAAATGGAAGCACATCTCTGCGTGTCCATGAGGATGCTTCTATAGAAGTAAAACTGCAGAAAGATCCATCCTGAATGTGAGTGGTTCCATTCCATGGATGAGGGTCCTAGACTGAATAGAGAGGAGCAAGTTAGTGGAGCATCCAGATTCATCTGTTCCTGAATATGGTCCTGACAGGACCATGCAGCCAAGGCCAGAAGTAGGTATCAGGTTGCATGAAGTTGGACTAGTAGATATCTGTGAGTCATCAAATATGGTTGCTGGGAACTGAACTTGGGTCTCCTGTAAGCAGTATGCACACTTAACTGCTGGGCCATCTGGGTCTTCGTCTCCTCTTTGCACATGCTCTCTGATTTCATTTGGATCTGTCTGCTCACAATATTGCCCTGTGATGGAGATGTCTGATACCATTACATCTTTTCTGTGATAGACTGTATCCCTCTGAACCGTGAGCCAAAATTAACTCTTCCTCCCTTCAATTGCTTCCTCCCCAGTATTTGGTCCAGGAACAAGAAAAATACTAATGGATACATAAGACATTTTATTTAAAATGTTCTGGGTTTTTGTTGGTTGGTTTGTTTTGTTTTGTTTTGCCTGTGCCTCACATTAAGCTCCCTAAAGGCAGAAAATTTTGGTTCCCTGTTACATTCCCAGTATCAAGATTAGTTAATGCTCGGAAACACTGGATGAATAAAAGGCATGAGAAGGGCATTCAACCATAAACCTCAGTTCAAGGGAGAAGAAATAAGTTTTGACATACAGAGGTTGAGTTGGTTTAGAGATTTAAAATTCGACTTAAAGGAAATCATGGAAACATCACACAAACACATACTAATTGCATGTTTGTTATGTAGCAGATTGCCAGGTAGAGTTGATGGGAGTAAAAGTATCATAATCCCCTGGTTCTTCACGAAGAAGATCCAGACATAACGGGAAGAATGGGTAGGTCACAGGCATCGTCCAAAGGAGGCAGAGGAAGCAACAGAAGAACAGAATGCAGTGAGCCCTGCAGAGTCAGTGCAGGATGCTGGCTGCTCAAGCCCTGCAGAGTTACTGCAGGATGCTGGCTGTTCAAGCCCTGCAGTCAGTACAGGGATGCTGGCTGCTCACTAGACATTTTGTATGTGCATTAATGTAGTTGAATATCGGCCCTGATAAGTCTTTGCACTTAAAACTCTCAATTTCTGTTTAGCCTTTGATATTTTCACACATATGTACAGCATATCTTGATCAAATCTCCAAGCCTACTTCTCCCTTCTCACCTTTCCCCGAGACCCCATCGCATCTTCCCTTTAGCTATATGCCCTCTTTTGATAATAGTAATTTATTTTATAACTCACTGGGTGCAATTAGTGCTGTCCTGTATATACCTAGGTACTGGGTCATCCATCCACTGGAGTGTAAGGATCCAACCAGTGACTACATTCCTAAAGAAAGTTATTTCTCCCTCCCTCACTAGCTGTCAATGGCTACGAATCTGCTTTTAGATTTGACTCATTCTTGTATGAGGTAATTGCAGAAACTAAAGGGCAACAAGAAAAACCAGCGAGATGGATGCTTTTTGTGGTAAGAATACCTAGAGGCCTCTTTGTCTGTAGGTAAGGCACATGGAAACTTCCAGAGAGGGCTGGCCAAGAGACTGAGTCTTCATCACATCCTATCTGTGGCTAGTATTCACCAGTGTGTTTTTGGCAGTCTTCCTGCCTGCCATGGATATTCTCTTATTTTTAGCTGATTCAGTCATGTCACCACATGTGTCTTCTGATATTTTAAGCCTTCAGGAAAATGAAGGACAGTTATTATATGGGTTGGTCATGTAAGGCAGATATAGAGGAAGACAGGACTCTCCCAGGTCCTTGATTCCATCCTGGCTTGGCGTCTGCATGGAGGGGGCTGAATATGGTCTTGACAGGACCATGCAGCTAAGGACAGTGACTTTTAAGTTTGCTTTCTTGTCACCCATCAATGCAAGGATCCCAGGGCTTGCACCTTGAAGGCACTCACTAATGTTTAAAACTGAAATGGAAGAGGTGGGTTAGTACAGCACAGCTGAAGCTCTTGGCTTAGGTCTTTCCATTTGGAGATGGAAGTAGGGGAGACAAAAGAGGCTGTATTTGAAAGCCTGTCCCCATTTGTCCGCACAACACCTCCCTCCAAAGGTTTAAAATCATTACCACCATCTAAGGTGGGAGGAGAGGATGAGATATCTGCAGAAAGCATTAAAGTCTTGATGTAGTTTGGAAATAGGGCTTCTGTGTTTCCTCTATGGTCTGTACCTTAACCAGTCCTGGGTAGGGACTCTGACCCAGTGTTCTTCATTTCTGTCTCAGACAGTTATTAACATCCATCTGATTTCAAGTGATGCCCGACACTGCTTCTGGCATAATACGTGTTCCACTTGTCTCTTGGTGCCTCCTGGAGAGATCGCCAGTTTCCAAGCTGCATGCTCCAGGCTCACACATGCCCAGAGAACAGCAGACTCCATGTCCTTTGGCAGGACACCTGAGGCTACATGAGTCCTCTGGCTCTTCTTCTTCTGCATATGCGATCCTCACTTGCTTACTCTTGCCTCCTCTAAAGGGACCCCTGCTTCCAACTTGCCAGCTTCTGAGTCCTCAGTGCTCCCGCCCTTCTCTCATCAATCTAGACTCTTATTCCATCCACTGTCACACTTCCCACTGAATTATTTTTTCCCTATATGCCTGTCATGGTGGTCAGAGTGTGCCTACTTGACAAACCAAACCAAACCAAACCAAACCAAAAACCAAACAAAAGCAAAAAGCCACCCTACAGGCCTGCAAGCAGAAGAGCCCTGACTGCTTCTTTTCCTCCTTTCCCTCAACTTCCTCTGGAAACCCTGGTCCCTTCCACGTGTCTTATGCTTTTCCCTCTCTCTGCCAGTCAGCACACAGAGCTTCTAGATTCTCCCCACCAGCACATCTGCCTCGTTCCCTGATTTCTGTTTCTACTACTCTAGAGAAAGAACCTTCTGCAAGCTGCCCATGTTTCTGTATTGACCTCTTCTAGCTAGCTGCTTTCCCCCAGGGATTTGTCTGGACACTCAGGTATCATAGTTGTTAATGCTAATTAGGACAGCTCTTCTCTCAGCTTTTGACTCTGAAGGCTTGTGTTATCTACTATTTAAGCCACTGAAATTTGCCCTACCTCACCAGTCCATAGATACCACTCTTCCATGGCCAATGATCTGTGATTTTCCAACTCCAAACATTAGTCCTTACTTTTGAATTTTTCTATTGCGCTCTATAGGTGACTCCTCCTGCCTTGGAAGACTTTTCTTGAAGCCTCTATTCTCTCTCTTCCTTTTGTGCATTTCTCTCCACATTTCAAAAGGCTGCTTCCCTCTGGAGTTTACATCTAGGCCCCTCTTTCCGTGCTCCCCAATGGTGAGCTTGCCTAGGGAGGTTTTGACAGGCTGTTTCCAAATGTGTATGCCCAAGGCCAGCCTCTCCTCTAAAGTCTTCCTCTTGTCTTAGAAACAACCTGACACACAGAGAAAGCCCTTTGTATTCCCCCTCAAACAGATCTCTCTTCCTTCTCTCTCCTGGCTTCCCCAGCCATGCCAGCTCTATGTCACAACCTTCAGAATGCTAGCTGTCACCTCCTTTGTCTTGTCTCCATTCAGTGTCAATTACTCTTCCTGCCAATTTAACCTAATAAATATTTTTCAAAATTCTTCCTTTCAGTCCTCCTCAGAAATCCTGTCCCAGTTCAAACACTCATCATTTCTTGCCTGGATTCCCAATAGGTCTCCCTGCCCCTAAGCCGTTCCTTCTTAAATCAATCCTCCTTAGAGAAGGAAAATCTATATTTAAAACATGAATCTGACCCTGATATTCTTCTGCTTTAATCACTTGGATGGAGTCCAATCTGCTTACCGTGGCACAGAAAGTGCATCTTTAGACTCCTGAACAGTTACTTCCCACCAGGACCTCCGGAATCAATTACTCCTTTATTATTAAATATCTGATCACTTTTAATTATGTGTATGGCAGGTGTGCATGTGCCATGTGACCGCAGTGCCATGGAGGCCAAAAGCAGGTATCGGGTTGCATGAAGTTGAACTAGTAGGTATCTGTGAGTCAACAAATATGGTTTCTGGGAACTGAACTTGGGTCTCCTGCAAGCAGTATGCACACTTAACTGCTGGGCCATCTGGGTCTTTCAGATGGGAGCTTGAGCTAACCAACCCTATTGGGTTAGATCCTTTTGGCTGTCCTTGTTACCTGGTTCACATCCCCATGCAGTCTCCACGACTGCAGTTCCCACAGCCCAGTGTCTCTATGACTCCACTTCCATACAATGTTCGATGGCTATTGCTTAGTTTATGTCTCTCTACGATTTCCTGATCTTTCTCAAAATAAGAGCATAGGGTTCCCAGATTGGGTCTTCTCTGATGAGAAGACTATCTGTTGCAAATAGACATCTGACAGGGTGCATGATCAGAAGCTATGGTTCTCCTCCCTGGTGCCTTCTTCTTATATCCCTTTTCCCATTCACTCAGTATAGACCTATTATGTACTTATATGAGTTTTGCTAGACACTCATGGACAGTGTCTTTGACCTGACACACTTACTCACCTGTGGATCTCCTTGGTTGCGACGCGCCTCCCTGCCTCCATCGACCAGCAAGAAAGTCACACCACCACCAGGATCTTCTCAGACAGCTTTATTCAGGAGCACCTTGATAGTTGATTCCCAGGACCCAGGACAGCAGCAGAGCTGCTGCTTTTATACTCTCCCAGGGAAGGGGGGGAGGGTGTCGTAGTGGTTGCGGATTGGTGCACCAAGATACACCTCATTAGCATGTGGCCCGTTCATTGGTGCCACAAGCCACACCAATTAGCATATTGCCTGTTCATTGGTGCCACAAGCAGTGCCTCATTAGCATATTTTTCCTTCGGGAGGGGCTACTGCTTGAAGAGGGCCTGAGGAGAGAGCTGCACATGCGCACTAAGCTCTCCTACCTGGCAGCCTGCTGGTCCTGCGCCATCTTGTAATGGGGCGGAGCCGCAGGCCTTCCCAGAGCCGGACGGCCTTCCCGGAGCTCGGGCGGCTTTGCCGGTCAGAACCAGGGCGGCGCTTTCACCGCTGGGTCAGAGCCGGGGGGGGGGGGGGGGGGGGGGGGGGGGGGGGGGGAGCGGTGGCGTCCGTCCGCTGCTGGGTCAGAGCCGGGGCGGCGGCGCCTCCTACACTTGGTGGTGCCAGTCTATTAGTAAATCTCTAATGCAAACATGATCCTAACACATCTGCATGCTCTGTCTCTAGCATCTTTTCAGTATGATAAATTCCACAAATTATTCAGTTACATGAAGTACAGTGAAGTCTATCACAAAATAGTGAATGGTATATTTGGAAATGCTGTGGTTCAAACTCAGTCCTCTTACACACTAGATATATAATTTTGGTTTAATTACTCACTTTATTTGTAGAAAGGGGACAATAATACTATTTCATTTTATGAGCTGGCATGATTGCTCAGCAGTTAAAAACACTTACTGATATTACAGAAGTCCCGGGTTCCATCTCTAGTACCTACATCAGCTAGCTCAGAACTTCCTGTAACTCCAGTTCTGGAAACTCTAATGGCCTCTTCTGGCTCTGTGAATACATAAACACATGTGCTACTCAGACATACACTCGGACATATTCCTATACATATAAAGTAAATATAAAAGTCTTTTTATAAGATTATTTAATTCCTACGATATATAAACAATTGTAATGATATTTGTAAATACCAATCAGCACATTGCTGACATAGAGACAATATCTAGTAGGCAATTACCTGTGATTACTACTTCAGTATCAGGATGTGGTACGGGAGATCCACCACAACTGCCAACAGTGACATTGCTCACAGAACAAAGGTAACAACAACAATAAACATCCATAATTTACCCAGAAACACAGAAGCCTCCAAACTGTCAAATCATATTAAGAAGGAACAAAAGCAAGAGGTATCAAGATATTTGATCCCAAATTATGCTACAAGGTCAGAATAACAAAAACTTCATGGTACTCACATAAAAAGAAACCTGTAGAAAAATGGGTTCAAATAGCGAATTCTGGAAAAAATAGATCACCATAAGTTTTAAACAAATTGTCAAAAGTATACTTCCATTAAAAAAAAAAAGTCCATCTTTCAACAAAGGTGCTGTGTTAAAAATTGGGTATCTACACACAGAAAAATAGAACTTGGTCCATATTTCTCATATAGCACTAGAATTAATTCAGAATCAACCAATGACTTTAAACTCTGAAATGGAGGAAAGCAGACCTTCATATAGGTATTGTCAAGGACCTCCTTCCTAATGCAGATGATAATCCCAAGAACTGACAAATGAGATTGCATGAAATTTATAAGCTGTTTTGTAGGTACACAGATATTACCAGAGAAAAGATACACCCTACAGACAGGGAAAAATTCTTTTCCAGCTATACAACACATGGATTAGTATCTATAATATACAAAGAACTGCAAAAATTAAAGAAGAAAATCATCTTATCCAATCAATAGATGGGTCAATGGACTGAAAAGACAGCTCTCAAAAGCAAACATATTAAATGACCAAGAAACATTTAAAAATGGGTTCAAAATAATTAATCATCAAGCCAAGACAAGTTAATGAGACCCTTTCTCCTTCTGGTTCGAATACCTGCCACCAAGAAAGTCGCCACCACCAAATGTGGCAGGGATGTGGGGAAAGAGGTCTCCTTATATACTGCTGATAGGAATGCCCGCTGCTGCCACCATTATGAAAATCAATACAGAGATTCCTCAGACAAAGCATACCACTTAGTCACATGTGAAGGAATCTAAGTCAGCATGCCTCTCTCAGAGATACTTACACATCTATGTCTATGCCATTCACAACAGCTAAGGTATAAAGCCTAGGCCCAACAACAGTGAATGAATAATGAAAATGTGGGAAACACACACTGGACAATTTGGTTTAGCCATGAGAAAAAGTGAAATCATGACATTTACAAGTGAATGGATCAAACTAGAAATCTCTATGTTAAGTGAAATGTGTGAAATTTTCATAATAAATCCTATCATTTTATATGCTAAATTTTAAAAGTAATTTAAAATATGGTGTGGGGAAACATATATTAAGATCACAGGGAAAATACTGAAACTCTCATGGCTTTTTCTTCTTTGTATACATACAAAGTAAGAGGTGTCACATGCAGATAGATAGCCTCCCCTGCCATCTTCCTTCTCAGAGAAGCAGCCCCACGGCCTCTGTAGTGCTATGCTAGGTGACTATGGTCACCCTGACCACAGCTGGTTAGTCACAGAGTTGAATAACCATTCTCTGTCTAGAGTTTGGGGTTTGGATGCCAATACACCCTAGCAGGTAATCGTGGGAACATAAGGACAGAGCTGATTGTGCTAAAAGCCAGAAAGCAAAAGCCAAAGACATTAGTCTCCATTATGGAAGGCCAGGAGGTCACAAGGCAAGGAAAGGGTCTGAAAGTAGAGACAACAGAAGAAAGGGAAGCAGGGGCACACATGCGTACACAAAAATGCATGCGTAAGCGCGCGCAGTCAGGGTAGTGAGGCCACTGGGACAGATGTGGCATGGACTGTGATCAGTTGGTTATGTCCTTGAAGGTAAGGGAATCCTAACGCCTGAAACTCCAGTTTGAAGACTCTTGACTCTTGAAGTATTTGTATATAGACGGAGGCAGCTTTGTCCCAGTATGAAGCCTTATTCCTTGGAACAAGTTTGTCTCCTGCAATTAAATTGTCCCCATCCCTGAGACCTTTCCATCAGGACACCTCACTGTGTGTATCCTTTCAACCTTTCAAACCATGCTTGATTTTCTTCTTTCTTTTTGATTATATGAATTTAGATACTTTAGACGAAAGAATCTTGACCCAACACCTGACTGATCGATCATTCAGGCTGCAACACTCAGTTGTTGAGATCAGAAGTGATCTTTGATGAGTTAAAACCAGCTCCTTAGTTTGAACTCTAAATCTTTTACTTTAAATCGATGCTCCAGAATTTTTTTTTTAATCTCTAAACAGTGTCCACCATGAGATCTATATGCTCACTTTTTTCAAAGTCCTCTCTCACAGGCAGATGAGTCTCAGAAGCATCAGCCACAGAGAGGGTAGTGCAGCTCAGCCTGGGGGAGGGGCAGTACCATCCACCTATGGCTGTTTGGTAGCCACATGTGGCTGCTTAAACACCAATGAATTCAAATGAAATTAAACATTGTTTTTCTTTGAATTTTAACTAGTCACTTTAAAGTTCTCAGTGTGACCGACAGCTAGTCTACCAGTTAGCAGAAAGTTGTAGATTTTCTATTTTAGACAATGCTTCATGAAAGATCTAGCATCCAGTTCTGGGGAGATTTGCAGAAGTCAGTCATTCCAGAGGACTATTATAGCACTCAGTACTAAACCGCTCCTCTGTAAAGAGCTGGGTAGGGGTTGTCAGAGCAGACAATTGGTGCCAGCAGCTGTGGCCCAGTTCGCCAAGTAGAATGTAGCCAGAAGATTCTAGATCCCGCAAAATAGTGTATCTGATGGTCATGAAGCAGGCCAGATGCAGTCCACCCCTACCACACTCACTTCTCTACTGTGAAGCCCAGAGAGGGCTTGTTGACCACTAGAGCACATGCCTCCAGCTGTTATAGGCTGCAACTCATTGGAGATCAGAGGAACATTTGGTTCCTACTATTTCTACAATCCATAAGAGTGATACGAGTCCCCTGGCCTGTATATAATAGTGATCTAGAAATTAATAAGGGCAAGAACTCTCAACTTTGAGCTACTTGAGGACTGAACCTACTGCAGTACTTACATGATACTAAACCCACAGCAGGTGCTGTTAACTAGTTGCTCGGTTGTATTGACTCATCCTCTAAAGCTGGAGCCAAGCATGGCCATTAGATCCCTGGAAGAGGGCTGACTTGATCAGAGGCCAAGGAAGTTGGGCTAGATTACAGATAGATTTAGCCCCAAAGTCAGGACTAACCTTCCAGCTCAGGCCTCAGTTATAGGAAGAGGCAAAGTGAAGGACTGGACTCCAGTGACTCAGCCTGGCTTTGCCTTCCACACAGACTCTTTCAGTCTCTCGACAGTCTAGTATCTTAAGCTTTGTACTTGGCTTCTGGAAATAATTTAAAGTCAACTAGAAACGTGGAGAATTTATTGGAAATGTCCTTATCAAGATCACGTAAAGGCCTAGCACTGATCCTTCATCCTTATCTCCCTGGAGAAATGATCATCCATTTCTCTTACCCATTCTTTTCTGAGTCCATTCCTTGCTCCACACAAAACTGCTTTCCCCACGTGCCCATCATGCCCTGATTTCTTATAGTCTTTGAAATGGAATCTTGCCAAAGGCTTATTGAAAGTCTGAGTAGATTACATTCACCAGTTCCCTTATCTACATGCCTATTTATTCCCTTCTAGAACATCCATAAATAAACATTGGCTCTGTCCCAAGGTTCAATCCTTGGGGCTTTGTTCCTGCTTCTTTTTTCTCTCTCTCACTTAGGGATCACACATACTGCTAAAGCTTTAACTGCCTCCTCTCCACGGATGCGCCCTACAGTCCCTTGCTCTGATTCTGCACGCAATGGCTCTCTCCCTGTGTGCCTGAAGCCAAGAACAGCACCTTTCCTGGATGCTCACTCCCTCTCTTGGTTCTCCTATTTCATGGGAGCCCGATCTAGCACTGTGACTCAGCTCATACTCCTTTCTCTTCCCCCAATGCCTGTCCCACCACTAGATAGTCATTAAGTTCTGAATTTCCTTTGTCATGCTGCTCAGATTTCTTCTCCACCCTCACTGTCATAGCTCAAATAAAGGTCCCTGGGCTTTACTCCTGGCTATCATGTGAGCTACTTTGCCCCGTTTCCTCTCCTACCAATTCATCTAACATTCACTCAGCTTGCACCTTTGGCTTTGGAGACATCCAAATCTGTACTCCAGTCCTAGCACAAGCAGGGCGGATCTGGGCAAGATACTTTATGTCTCTGGGTCTTTTTCCATATCTAATATATAATTGATCATAATAAGGATCAGTAAGTGCTGACTTGTGTTACTGTGTTCTAGGCAATGTCTTGAAAATGGTAGACACAATCTCATTCGACTCTAGTACAATAACCTCAAGAGTTAGCTGTTCCGTTATACTTTGTAAATGATGAAGACTGGAAAAATTATATAATTTATCCAAGGTCACATAACTAACAAGTACCAGGGCAGATGTTCAAACCAAGGAAGTTTGATTTCACCATGCATAGCTAACCCCTCTGCCTTCTAACACAGGAGCTATTTGTAAACGTTAATTATACTACTGATAAATCCTAAAATAGAGATTTGATCCTCATTAAAAATTCTCTAATGATCACACTTTATAGAACTATAGAACAAAGTTCATTAAGTTAAAAGATGTGTTATGCCACCCACTACCTAAAAGATTCTTACTTCTTTCCATTATGATTTGATTCTTTAAAGAGATAAGTTGATGCTTTGGGTTATAATGTTAAGACCTACAGAAGAAGTAGAAAAGCTGGTCAAATTTACAAAATTATTACTTAGAAGTATTTGAGAGCATCCATAGCAGTAAGTACATGAAGGGTTAAAAATCCTAAAGAGATGCTATTTTATGGTTCTAAATGCTCATATTGTAAAAGAAAAGGGTAAAGGCCAAAATTGTCCACGTATCCCTTTCAAAACGTCTCTGGAAACAGACAACCCCAAGGAAAAAGCAGTGAGACAGTAGGAAAAGCAGAAGCCAATTAATAAAAAACAGATGGACGAGAAAGACAAGGACAAGGTGGGAGGGCGGCTCAGTGGTTAGGAGCACCAGCGCCAGCACCAGAGGCTCGAATGCCCTTTGCAAGTCCCTGGGGCACCTGGGTCCTGGTACTCCTCACATGCACTTACAGAATCAATCTCAATCTCTCTCTCTCTCTCTCTCTCTCTCACACACACACACACACACACACACAAACTAAATATCTTTTAAAAAAATAAAGCCTACTTCAAGAGTAAACAGGGAGTCATCATTACAGTTAGAAAAATAGTGATATCATGAATGATTTGATGCTGAGTTAATACATTTAACATTTTTAATGAAATAGATAAATTCTAAGGAGGAAATAACACATTTTATGATGACATAAAAAGAAATTGATGTCTGAACAGTTCAAACAGTTCAAGAAATTGATCCTTATGTTAAACCTATGAAGAAAACTCTGGGCCCAAATGACTCTACTGTTAGGTTCTCATACAATTTTAGAGGGAAAAAAAATTAAGTTGCCAATCTTAAATGCACTCTTTCAGTAAAAATCAGCTAAT
This sequence comes from Mus minutoides, assembly GCA_902729485.2. Lineage (NCBI taxonomy): Eukaryota > Metazoa > Chordata > Mammalia > Rodentia > Muridae > Mus > Mus minutoides. The sequence continues at coordinate 100,945 of LR750038.1, forward strand.
TTTATGTAGCCAGCATAATTTTAACAGCAACTTGACAAGTGCATTACAAGAAAGGAAAAATTACATGCAATTGCTGCACAGGAAAATAGAGCTCAAGTAAAAATATACAAAAAAACCCTCAATTCATATGTAGATATAAAAAATAGCATATCGTGACCACTTGGGTTTATTTCAGGAATTCAAGGAAAATTTGATGTTGGAAATCAAATAGCATAATTCTTTATTTTTATAGAATCAAGGAATAAAAATTTATATTTAATCTCAGTGTTTATAAATTTTATAACTTTATGATTTAAAAAATGGGGGGAAATTAAGAATGGAAGGGAAACTTCTTTCCCAACAAAAGAAATTTTCAAAGGAAATCTTACTTAACAGAAAAATCAATGTGTAAGTAAATAAATAATAATAAATGGGTTTAAAAAGAACAGAGTGCTCACCGTCACTTCTTCTCTATACTGAATTAGCAACACATGCAAGTGCAACTGAGCCATAAAAATAAAGAACAAGTACATGGGTTGGTGTCACTACACAGGTATATACAAATATACATTGGGACTGGAGACATCACAATCTTAGAATTTCTTCAGACTGAGGAAAAGCAATAAGAAAATGAAATTTTAAAAAGGCCATTTATAAGCCAGGAATTGAGGAGTTGTACAACTGCTATCCCAGCACTTAGAAGATTGAGGCAGGAGGATGGTAAATTCCAGGCCATTATGTGGTGATGAAGGAGGAGGAGGAGGAATTGGAGGAGGAAGAGGAGGAGGAGGAGGAGGCACTAGTAGGTCTATTAGTATTAAAACTATTGAATAAATGTGGGGGTTTTCTGGCTGGAATTTGCATGGGTTTGTGCATACTATCACAATGCTGTCAGTTCATACCAACAACCACCTTGCTGTGTCCAGCAGTTTCCTTGTAGTCAGTCATTGACTATCTCTGGCTCCTGCAGTCTTTCCACTTCCTCTCCAAAGTTAATCCCCTTGGAGAGGGGAGTGTGATATAGATATCCTATTTACAGCTGAATATTTGGCAATCTCTTACTCTTTGCACCTTAACAAGCTTTATCTGTGTTCATGATCACCTACTGCAAAAAGAAGATTCTGTGATGAGGGATGAGAGTTGCCTAATATGGGTGTACAGTAATAAGTCATTAGGAGTTAGTTGAATACTCTGTCAAGTTAGAGTAAGAGTAGGAAGGGAGAGGACCATGAGGCACAACCCCTGGCTTAGGAACTATTATTGACAATTAATACCAGCTGGGACAGAGAGAATCAGTGTGGCCACTTTTAGATTGACCATACTCCAGTGGAAGGTCACATATTCAAGAGCATATGAGCAGCATAAATTGACCTTAATTTTCTTATTTAGGAAAAAAAAGAAGTCAGAAAATTGTGTGGGTAGTGAAGCAAGGGAAGATGGGTGTAAGAGAAATTGGAGGAGGGGGTAATATGAGCATAATACTTTGCAAGAAATTCTCCAATAACTAATATAAAAAAAAACCTATGAAATAACTTGAGACAAGTTAAATGAAATAAATCTAAAGGAAACTACATATTACCTTGAGGAAAAAAGAAAACTAAGTAAATGCAGAATGTCTCATGTTCTCATATTTGATATTACAGTTTGCAGATATTTGATAGCCAGTTTGTCTTAAATTGCTCTACAAATTTAGTGAGATGCCAGCAAAGGCGCCAGTAGCACTTTGCATGTGGAAACCAAGAGACTTATTGTTATTTATGTGGAAATACACAGATTGAAAAATAGCTAGCACAACCTTGAAGATCACAGTGGAAAAGGAAGAAAAAAACTGCTTATGAAGGCCTACTACAAAAGTGATTACAGAAATGTTATCAATGTAGGAAAATCTAGTAGATCAAAAGAACAGAATGAGCAATATCTAGAAACAAACTTACATGTGCATTGTCCTCTGATGTGTTGGGGGAAGGTACTCTGTTGCACTGTGGATAGAAATAACATCTCATTAAAGGGAGTGAGGTAACTGGATATGTAGAGGATATGAGGCTTGGCTTCTACCTCACTCAAGAAGCAGAACCAATCAGAGAGGGAGGACATACTTCAGGTGAAGCAACAAAGGTTTTAGAGGGTAACAGAAAACTCTTTCCATCATCCTGATATAGAAAAAGATTTTAAGAGAGACACAAAAGTTAACCACAAGGAATATTTAATGAACAGTAAAACAGTCAAACGAAATGTGTGTATATGTGTATACATATACATATATATTCACACACACACACACACACACACACACACATATATATATATATATATATATATATATATATATACATGCACACACATATATACACACATACACACATATATACACACACATATATGCATATTCACATGGAACAGAAGTCAATTAACCAACAGAAAAAATTTATCAATCAAGAAATTAGCAGCTGAGCAGTGGTGGTACACACATTTAATCCCAGCACTCAGGAGACAGAGGCCGGCAAATCTCTTCAGTTTGAGACCAGCCTGGTATATAGAGCGAATTCTGGGATAGCCAAGGATACATAGAGAAACTCTCTCTTGAAAAATAAGAAAAGAAATGAGTCAGCAAAAAAAGGAAAACAGGAAAAGGAAGGAAGGATAAAAGTAAATATGGACAGAGGAAAATAGCAAGAGAAAGACATCATGGAGATAGAGTTAGAAGGAGGGATAAGGACCACAGGTGTGGGAGAAGGGGGGAGTGAAGAGAAGGAAGGAAGAATAAAGAAAAAGAGGGAAATATGACAGTTTCTTCCTGAGAAATGTTAAACACATGTCTACTCAGCCTAGACAGAAAACAGGTACCCACCCTATCAAAGCCCAACTTGGTGAACCCGTGAGTTTTATTGGGGTTAACATACCAGAGCAGAAATGACCCAAAGACTGCTATATCATCAAAGCCGACCCCAGCATGTGAGACAGCTCACAAAGCTGGGAGCCTGGAGCACACTGTAGAGCCTGCAGGCAGATCAACAGGTAGGCGAGTATTCTCTCCAGTAGACTCTGTTGGCCTAAACTCTTCCAGGCAGCTCCACTTGTTTCTGCTTTTTCAGGCAGCCCTTCTGGTCTGAGACTTGTTTGCTGATTGGCTCTCCTGAGAATGACTCCCAGCAGCTTGGCTTGTTTACTCTTAGGAAGATGGAGTCTTGTCCAGTTTCAGGGACTTCCTGAAGCACCTCTGCTTGTTGACTCTTGGGAAGATGAGGGGAGAGGGGCGTCTAGAGTCTGATCAGTTCTAGGGACTTCCTGGACCTGTTTTAAGTTTACTTTCCTGCTTAAAGAGCTTCCCTGCTGGATGGAATCTTTAAATTTTAGAGGAATCAGATACACAACAATGAACACACACACACACACACACACACACACACACACACACACACAGACTGGTTTCTAGAAGAGAAAAGAACTAAGGAAATGCCCTGGAAAACTATATGAAGTCTTGCCTTCTACAAATGCTTGGCAGTCTTCAGCATTTTGGTTCTTGGGCTCCTGGAGGGGGCAGGCAATGCCTGCCTTGGAATCCTCCAGTGCAAGGAGAGGTGGAAACACAACTCCATTGGGTGATTTGGCCATCTGCATTTTGACATAGAAAGTGGTGCAGCTCCCACTATCTGTGACCCCCAGGAGGTCACAGCAAAGAACAATCTTAGAAACCTTACATGGCTCACTGAGGATCTTTGTCCAGGACCCTAAGTGCACCAGGGCACCTGATGAGCTCTATTTTCAACTGAACCTTTGTTGATTGAGCTGGCCTTCCCGTATCTTAGAGTGGAATATATGGTGGATCTGTCAGGCCCCACCAGTGCCTGTTTTTCCAACTCTTCTAGGTCACAGGGATGCCCAGAGTTACCAAACTTCCATTACTTTCTGCTTTAGGCCTTCCTTTTCTAACCTCAGGGTTTTAGCACATAATACTTCTGCTCTGTGGAATATACTCACTTCTCCCATTAGTCTGACTTTCATGTCCTCAAGAAAGCCCATATGACTGACAGCTGTTACGCATTCTCACTCACCACAGCACTTACCACCACTTGAGCTGGGAGAATACCAGACAGAGACTGCGTGGCATGTGTTTAGCCATTAAAACCCAACGGTTAGCACGGTGCCTGGGTGTGGGGGAGAAAGTAGGCACTCAGGCAGGTTCAAATGAAAGCAAATGTGAAGATTTCTAAAAGTGGCTTTCAGTAACATTTCAGCTGTTTACACAAACCCTCCTTCTCATCAGCCCTGAAAACTTGCCTGTAGGAAGATGTCTGGCTTGTACACATACACACACACACACACACACACACACACACACAAAACGTTAAAAAGTAAGAAGAGAGTCAAGGTCTCCTTTAGCCTGTGGTTTTAGAGTCTCTGATTCCAGGTCAGGTGAACCCATTACTTTTAGGTCTGGTAGCATGCAGAAAAAAATGATTCACCTCATGGATAGGAAGCAAAGAAACATAAGGGAAGAGCTTCATTTTCACTTTCTCTCTCTCTCTCCCTTTCGCTCTGATTCTATATTTTCCTTATTTACATTTCAAATGTTTTCCCCTTTCCAGGTCTCCCCCTCGGAAACCCCCTATCCCATCCTCCCTCCCCCTGCCTATATGAGGGTGCTCCCCCACACACTCACCCACTTCTATCCTCCCACCCTGGCATTTCCCTACACTGGGGCATTGAGCATGCTCAGGCCAGGGGCCTCTCCTCCCACTGATGTCCAACAAGGCCATCCTCTACCACATATGTGGCCAGTACCAAGGGTCCACGTGTATTCTTTGGCTGGTGGCCCAGTCTGAGGAAGCTCCTGGGGACTCTGGCCCGTTGACACTGTTTCTCCCTCCAGGGGGCTGCAAACCCCCTCAAAGAGCTTCATTTTCACAGTTCACTTCAGGAGCACACTCCCAATAACCTATAAATCCTTTCACAAGGCTCCACTTCTTAAAGGAGCCATCTCACTAGCCTGGAGACCACACCTTCAACATGCTGGCCTTTGAGGAGCATTTAAGGTCATAGCTGTAGCAAGCCTGTTGCTCATCTGACTCCACAGTGCTATAGTGCAGGCTGTTTGGTGAATTTCTTTGCACATGAACCCTGGTGATCAAGGATGGGGCAGGCTGGGGCCAGCTCGCTCTGCTTTTCTAAAACTCACTGCTTGACTGAACTCCACCCACCCCCCATAGGATTACTAGCCTAGGTGGATTTTCCTGTCACCACATGGACAAGCCATGATACATGCAGGCAGAACCTTTTCAAGCTGCTGCTGTGACACCAAAGTACGGTTCCAACCAGGTGTGAGCAATTGGTGTTTCTCTCAGCTCCACCCAGCTATTAAAGTCTAGGCTTTCCAGGGAACAAGTTTGCTGTTCTGGGTCATGGTCTCCTCATTCTAGTCAATTTCCCACCCATCACATGGCCCAGTGGAGTGGAACCCATAGCTCAGGATCCCAGCCTCTTCCTGCCCTCATGCCACCAAAAGTGATGGGGTTTCTAAACTCAGAAACTGGAACAGCAAGGATCAGAGGGGCTAACCAAAGGGACGATTTATTATTGCTGTGCAAGAAGAGGGTGTTGGTGGGGATCTTGGGGTTAGGTGTCTTCTTTAGGAAAGTGGCAATTTTCAGTCTGTACTTGTCAGGATAGAGAGCTCTGCACTGGACAGACATGGAGCCAATGGACTAGATAGATGGAAGGTAGAAATGAAGGAAGAAGGAAGGAAGGAAGGAAGGAAGGAAGGAAGGAAGGAAGGAAGGAAGGAAGGAAGGAAGGAAGGAAATTGGATGGAAGGATGGAAAGATGAGTAGGTGCTGGATGGATAGATGGATGGATGGTGAGTGTATCAATAGATGGAAGGAAGGATATTGTATAGAGAGATGAATAGACAGAAGGACAGATGAATGAATGGATGTATAAAAAGAAGGATAGGTGGATAGATGCAAGGATACATAAAGAGATGATTGGAAGAATATATAAATATCACATATACCACATACATGTGATATATAATATATGTATATATACATATATGGGTAGGGATAAATAAACAGATAAATTCGTGCATGCATAGATAGAAGGAGAAACTTATTAAGGAACCGAGTCGAGCGGTTTTCAGGGCTAAATCCCACAAAAGGCCTTCTAAAAGCTGAAAAACCAACAGAGCTCAGTTGGTATCTGAAGGCTTTGGAAGCAAGGAGTGCAAATGGTGTGACAGATTTAGTCCGAGGCACAACCCCCAAGAACTCAGGGGACATCTAATTCAAGTCTGAGTCCAAAGGTTGGAAAACCTCAAATTGTGTTGTGCAGTGGCAGGTGAAGCTGGCTGTCTCTGCCCTTCCTTAGCTTCTTCACTGAATTTGGGCTATAGTCTTCTTTTTCATTCAACTGTTACAAACCCCAGTTTCTTCCACACACATTCTTGGTGACACCCAGAAATGTTTGACCAACTTCTTGACTATCCCTTAACCGAGGCAAGCTGACTCCTTAATAATGCCCTGCTGCCCCCTCTTGCCTCGCCCAGAGTACTGGCTGCTGATCAACCCCGTTTTCACCAGTTCATCTAGAAGTTATCTGAGCTCCGCAATGGGAAAGGTCACCCATCACAGCCACGTTTACTTCCTGGGCTTCATTTAAGTGTTTACTCTGGCGCTTCCATCCCTAAGGCAGAAAACAGTTTTAGTATATATCTATTCATTCATGTTTTCACGCATTCGACAATGATTTACTGTGTGAACATGGCATGCAGCTCTCTGGGCTGAGCAGGTGGAACAGGGATAGCAATGACCCCTGCCCCCACCCAGCTTCAGACTCAGAGACAACAAACCAGCAAGTAATTGCAACTTGTAGAGTATGCTCCCATCAGGAAGAATGAGCAGCTGTCAGAGAGTAACAGGTGTGCATAAGGGAAGCAGGCTGCTTTAGACTTGGGAAGACCAGGAAGTGATACTACAGAAGAAATCAGACCCAGAATGAGAAGAGAGAATCTAGAGACAGGAACAGCATAGATCAGAATAACCCACAGCAGCCCTGGAGCCTTAGTAGAGGACGTGGTGTCCCCAGAGTACCCTCTGGCCTCTCTGACTTCTCAGCACTGAGGACCAGGAATCCTTCCTCCATAACAAGTGCGCCTTTCTCCTGTGGCAGAAGCATCATGCCAGCTCACTCGGCTCTGCCAGCAGCATCAGCTGATCTCCAGGCAGTTACAATCAACAAAGAGGGACAGAGGAGAGCAAGACAGGAATGGGGCGCATTCTCACCAGATTCTGGGAGGTCATCTGGCTAGGGAAGCAGGACTCAGGGACGCTCTTTCTGTTCACATTGCTCTCTCCGTGTCACGGGCCTAAGAGCAGTACTAATTGGTATCCTCCAAACATATGAGTTCTGAGACAGTGAGCTGTGTAGCAACAACTACCCCATGCATTGGCACAGCTACTACTTGGACCACCTCTGAATGAGACCACCCCCACAGAAAAGCTTCCTTGCTCTGGTAAGCATCTCCAGGGGCCCTGATGTTAATCACTTACCTACAGACCTACTCTACCCCCTAAAGAACTTTTGCATATGTGTGCATGTGTGTGTGTGTGTGTGTGTGTGTGTGAGTGTTTGCATATGTGTACACTTGTGCATGTGAAGGTCAGAGGGCAACTTCAGGTGTTAGTCCTCAGGTAACATGAACTTTAAAATTATCCTTATTATTGTTGTTGTTGTTGTTGTGTGTGTGTTCAGTGTAGGGGAGAGGCTGTGTGTGTCACACAAGGTGGAATAAAATGGACATCATGAGTGGATGGAAGAAGGGAAGTGGGTCAGAGGGTGTGGGGAGGGCGACAGGAGGGATCACGAATGGGCAGGACAGAGAGCAGGAGAGAGAACTGAGACTGAGGTGGAAGGGGCACCTCGGGGATGAGCTAGAAATCCAGGACAAGGGAAACTCCCAGGAGGTGTGAGAGTGACCTAAGACTCCTAGCAATAGGAGGTATAGAACCTGATATGGCCACCTTCTATAACCAGGCAAGACCTCCAATGCAGAGATGGGGACACCAACCCACCTGCAAAATTCCCGGCCCACAATTTGTCCTGCCTGTAAGATGTGCAAGGATAAAGATGGAGCATAATTGAGGGAATGGCCAACCAACGACTGGCCCTCCTTGAGAACCACGCCATGAGAGAGAGCCCCCTTGTGACACTATTAATGATATCCTTCCATACTTCCGGACAGGATCCTAGTATAACTATCATCTGAGAGGCTTCACCCAGCCACTGATGAAAGTAGATGAGGAGACACACAGCCAGATAGTAGACAGGGCTCAGGGTATCTTCTGAAATAGAGGAGGAGGGATTGAAGGAGCCAGGGTAGGTCAAGGACACCACAATAAAATCTACAGAATCAACTAACCTGTGCCCATAGAGGCTCATAAAGACTGAACCACCAACCAAAGAGCATGCATGGACCAGACCTAGACCTCCTACACATATGTAACAGATATGCAGCTTGGACTTCATATGGTCCAACAACTCGAACAGGGGCTCTGTTGTCTGCCTTTGGAACCCTCTCCTCTAACTGGGCTATATTGTCTAGGTTCAATAGGAGATTCTCCTAGTTCTACTGCAACTTGATATGCTAAGGCGGGTTGATATCCAAGAAAGATCTCTCTTTCTCTGAGGAGAAAGGGAGGGTGGGTGGGGAACTTGGAGAAGAGGAGGGAAGGGAAGCTGTGATGAGGATGTAAGGCAAATTAATTAATTAATTAGAGAGAGAGAGAGAGAGAGAGAGAGAGAGAGAGATCAATGGAGCTGCACAGAACCTGACTGGGTACACTTATGACTTAGGACCTTAGGACTTTGGAGGACTGGAATCAGGAAGAGGCTCTTAGGCCATTGTCTGATGGCCTGGCTCATTTAAGATGGTGGCAGATCCAGGGTAGGATTCTGATTCTCTTTCTAAGCCTTGAGGTGGACCTGGATTTTCAGTTCTATTTCATGCCCATTTTCCCCCATTTATGGAGGGAAAGTAAGAGAGAGATTCTTTTGTCCAGGCCAGATT
>LR750038.1:153182-229901 GCA_902729485.2 Mus minutoides
AAGCACAGAGCCCAGGCTGGAAGGATGGCAGCCTCAGTAGGAAGATGGACGCAAGCGCCATTCAGTAATGGGGGAAGGAATGAAAACTCATCCTTTAGAATCTCAAGCCACCTCCCTCCTCATTTCCAATCTCCTCTGGGTATAATCCAACTGCTGAAGGAGGCTTTCTGTGTCCTAAGGGACCCATCTTCCAGTCATTCTGTCCCTTAGCTGCTTTAGAAAGCTCTAGAACAGCAAGAGATGCCTGCCAGCTGGCCTCCAAAATGAGTCCAGTTGAGGTATGGAGATGGGCAGAGCAGAACCTTCTGTGTACTCTCCCTGCAGCTTGGCACTTACTGACCCGTCCCAACAGGCACCAATTTAATGGTGTTAGATCCAGAGTTGTACTCCACAGATCCAGGGCAGGGATGTACCCTGAGCTGCGGGGACAGCAGATACTGAGTTGCATTTGGCACCAGCCACAGCCTCCCTCCCAGGAGCTCTGAGGCTGAGTGTGCCTGCTGCTCCTTCCCATTCAGCAGACTGAACTGGCCACCTTCCAGGGAGCCTCAGGCCTGGAATTCAGGCTCTTCTCCTCCCCTTCCTCTACTGTACCCCAGAGAGCTCTGATCAAAGCGAGCAGAGAAATGAAGGAGTTGTATGGAAGGCACAGTCATGTGGAAAGGCCGGGAAAGAGACGTGCTTAGCTTATCTGTCTGCAACCGAAACTCAGAAGGCTTCCAGAAATAGCCAGACAGGGAAATTGACCCCCAACATCCTGGCCTTGTGCCAGTTGGAGAAGACCTAGTCAGGGCAGGCCTGCAGCCGATTGGCTAGAACATGAGACTCCAGGAGAAAATTCCCCATCTCAAGGGATTTCCCACAGCTCCAAAGATCCTGCAAAAGGTTGGATCCTTCTGCAAAAGCATGAAACATGCTCAGAGGTTTCCCCAGACCTTGCAGTAGGGGATGATGCACACACAGTCTAAGTGAATAGGTAAATGAAAGATGGCAGAAAATGGACTGGGTGTCCTAATGTGGTGATGATCATTGACAACAAGATATGGACCAGTGGGATAGCTCAGTTGGGAAAGTGCTTACCCATGCAAACATAAAAACATGACTTCCATACCCATGATGTGCACTTGTAACCTTAGGGCTGAGATGACAGAAAAAGGCTGGCCAACCACATTAGCTGCATTGACAAGTTCCAGACAAGTGCCAGGTTATGTCTCAAACACGGTGGAAAGTGTTTTGGAAAGTTCATCTCTGGCCTCCAATATACATGTGTGTACTCATAGTCTCTCTCTCTCCCTCCCTCCTTCTCTCTCTCTTTCTCTCTTTCTCTGACTCACTCTCTCTTTTCTTCTCTTTCTGACTCTTTCTCTCTGATGCTCTCCCCCCACCCCCCTGCAACTCAAGCTTGACATACCACATCTGTATTCAAGTCTTAGCACCGAATGGTCTTGGGGGAATTACTGAACCAGAAGTCCAGCTTCCTTATTGCAAACAGCAATATTGCCATCCCTTAGTGCTTGTGTTGTGAGGGTTAAGTGAGGTGCTCCATGAACAATTCTGCACAATGCTTGACTTAGAATTTGACCCCCACACACCCTGAAACACACTTAGTATTAATTGCTCTTTAAAAGACCCTGCCTTTTAACAGTAAACTTTAAGTGCTCAACAATTTTATTGTAGAGAATATAATTCCTACTTGTATCTAGGAAAGTTTCTTTTCCTGATGAGAGTACAGGAGGATGATGGTCTTCTGTGCCTGAAGGGTATAGTCCCACTCTCCTATGCTATGTCTACTAGAATATGCTAGAATTCCTTATTATTCCAGGAATCCTTGTGGATAGACTCATCCATTAACTTTCTCTCTTGTATCCTCCCAGATAGTTATTAGCTATTTCTGTGATGTTTTCCGTATCACGTCTCTCAGTATTTATCAACTCCTTGAAGATATGGCATCCATCCATTCATTTCCCCTGTCTTCCACCCATTGAATCAATATTGAATACCAATCGTGTCCACACTATGATCAATTGCTTAAGACACACCAGTGAGAATGGAAAGTGTACTGTTTTCATCTTTGAGAGTCTACGTGAAGAGAGACAATGGTTGATATGTGATAACACACATATTTAACCACCACTGAGTAATAACTGGTAACAATCTATGATGAACCCTTTACCCTTCCCTGGTGAGTTCTTATTGTCAGCTTGACATAACCTAGAATGCCCTAGGAAGTGATAACCTTAGTTGAAGCACTATCTCCATCATATTGGTTTATGGCCATGTACATCAAAGACTATCTTTGTTGGTTATTGATGTAGGACGGCCCAGCCCTCTGCGGCCAGCACTATTGCTAGCTAGGTAGCTCTGGGATGTGTAAGCTAGCTGAGCATTAGCTAATGAACATTTTGTTTATTTGTTTGTTTGTTGTTGTTGTTTGTTTGTTTTCAAGACAGGTTTTCTCTGTATAGTCCTGGCTGTCCTGGACTCATTTTGTAGACCAGGTTGGCCTTGAACTCAGAAATCTGCCTGTCTCTGCCTCCCAAGTGCTGGGATTAAAGGTGTGCACCACCACCGCCCAGCAGAGCTAATGAGTTACTAAGGAGTGTTCTGCCATCCTTCCTGCTTCTAGCTCCTTCCTTGAGTTTCTGTTCTCTCAACGATAGATTGTGTCCAAACCCCCTTTCTTCTCTAAAGTTGTCTTTGGTTCAGTGTGCACTATTGCAGTGACAACAAAACAAACTAGAGCACACCCTAAACACCACTAAACACCACCAAATACCACCCCTAAACACCACCAAACACCACCACATCCTGATCATCCCAAGTGTGTGTGTGTGTGTGTGTGTGTGTGTGTGTATTCTTTTAGGTTTTCATGGTCTTCCTAGCCATGCTCCTGATTGTTCAGTCCATGGGCCACCCAATTCTTTTAGCATGCTATGTCTGGTCCACACATGAACCACATGCATGAACCACAGCCCAGCTTCAATTCCCACTTAGCTTATATAAGACAATTGATGGGTTAAGAGAGCTACATGTGAGGAGATCATCAAAATAGGGCTTAGTTGTAGCAATCACACAGCTTCAGATTATACACTAAAACTTTCCTTTCCTTAACATATTCCCAAGATGCCTCATATCCTGCCACACCCTAATACCCGACTCTTCATTACCTGCTTTCTCCCAAGACTCTCTTCTGGAGAAATATAAATATCCCTCAACTTCTCAAAAGAAGAGTTTTGCTACTAATTTTGCCACACAAGGTCCTGAACCACCTCACCCCTCAGGACTTCCATCTATCCCTTGAAGATTTAGTGTTGTCATGCTATTTATTTACTTAGTTTATTTTTACTTTTACCTTTTCTCCTCTTTTTTTATTTTCTCTCTTCTTTCTTTTTCCTTCCTTTTTTCTTCTTCCCATTCTTCTTCCTTTCCCTTACTCTCTTCTTTATTTGTGAGAAAAGGTCTCACATAGTCCTGGCTGACCTTGAACTTGTTCTGTGGTCCAGGCTGGTTTTGAACTCCAGATCACTCATCTCTCTCTCCCAAATACTCTGCAACATAGGCTATTCTTAAGTAATTTCCACCTAACAACTTAATGCCATCAAGTAGCAATATATCTTTAATTCTAGTCACACAATACAAAATGACAAGTTTTACAAATACATACAATATGGTGGGGTACCTACCTTAATTTAGTGTTAAGCAAATTGGGGTAAGAAGCTAGAGGAAGGGAAGAAGGAAGCTAGAGTATCTGAGAGGCCAATATGGCTGGACCAGAGAAATTGAGGAGTCCTGGGGATGAGGATAGTGCTACAGAAGATGTGGAGTACCACTTCCTCCCCAGGAAGATCATCAGATCTAGAGAGTCCTGTAGGGAACCATAGCAAGTGCTGAGATAAAACTTGTCTACATGATACATCCACTCCTCACTCCTAGTCCTACTCCCTATGGCTACATGAGCCTCAAGACATTTTCCTTTGTCATTTCCCGGTAGGAAAGAGTTTCAATACTACTATTGTAAGCCCCTTGAGGTATCAGTAGTCAGGCCCCTCCCCCAAACTGTTCTAAGGGTTGTAACAACCCTCTACAACCCCTTGAGATGCAGGCACTCAAACTGTGACCTACACAAGAAAAAAACCCAAAAAGCCCAAGATCAGGCCAAAGAATCCTGCCAGTCCCTGAGCTTGCCCCAAGGTCAGGCCACAGAATTCTACCAATCCCAGGTCATCCTGGAAAGCTGATACCCCACACACCCCAACCAAGAACCTTACATAAAGTCTGCCTTCTGCTCAGTTCTATGCTGTTCCCCTCGTGAGAAGAGGCAGCCACCTTCTTATGTCTTTCTCAATAAATGTCTTGTATGAGGCTTGTTGTGCAGTGTGACTTTGTGGTATTGCCTGGCTCTTGTCTGCCAGGATACCTTCCCCCCCCCCCAGAGCTGTAACACTTAAAATACCATTTGTAGAAATAATAATAATAATTCTTAAAGTATAGTCATCCAATCATGCATCTGCCTGTTCTTCCTTCTTTGCTCTTCGCAGCCTCTGCTGCCTCCCTCTTTGTTGCCCTTGGCTCTGTTCAAATTAGCACACCTGGTTAGCCCCACCTGGGTGTGTGCACCTGAATCCAAGCATCTGGATAGGCTCAGGAGTCAAAGAAAACCTCGAAGTTTCTGGCCAGCAAGCCTTGACTACAGTGAAGTGTTTCTCTTGAAAGCTTCCCAAAGCATTTAAATATTCTTGGTTTCTTAAAACCCAGCCTTTCCAAACCTTCACTGAGACCTTTGTACATTAGAAAGAATGAGACACCCCCATTGGGCCAATGAAGATTTTGCCGGAGGAATCTTGGCTGGAGTTCAGTCCACCTTGGAGGTCACCCGGGTCCATTCGTGCAGGCAGCAAAGTATATAACCCCAGGAGGCAGGCCTACTTAGAAGACATTGTGAGGTCAGCCAGGAACAAAAGACTCTGACCTCACTCAGGAAGGAAAAGGATCCAGTTGGTATAGGGCTGGAATCACCATCAATACCTCCCCAACCATGGTCTTGGGAGATAGACTATGGTCCAGCCTGGCAGAATACAAAGGGCCAAACAGATGTATTCCAGTGCTGTCTCCAACTAGCTATGCAAGCTTGGGCTTTCTGGCGCCTTGTTTTATCACCTATAAAAGGAGGATAGAAATTTATGTCACATGGGGCTGCTGAAAGGGTTAAATGAGAGAGAGCTTGGATGTGAAGCTGCTCTGTTGAAGCTGCTCCCCCCCTTCCCTGTCACCAGCAGATGTTAGTTGGCCACTGGCCTCAAGCCAGAGGCGGGGGCAGGGACACCCTGAGCCATGTGTTCCAGCTCCAGGCAATGTTGAGAAGCAGCAGGGCTCCTTCCCTCCTCATGACTCACTGCTGGTGACTAGTAAGGCTGGGAGGCAGCCCATGTTGGTGGGAAGGAAGCTATTTCCTAGTTCCATGGAACTGACATACTGTGGAGGGTGGAGGATAGCCTGGTAGGCATGATGAGGCTCTTAAAAAAAATCTGTCACAGTTTGAGAAATAAAGAAAAACAGGAAATGTTATGGGCGATATCAAAACACTGTTTCTTGTGATGTAGGGACTTGCAGACATGATTAGGAGCGGGAGCGTGGCGGAGGATTAGGAATTCTGCCTAGGGAGAAACATCTGTGATAGAAACCAGGTGTGCAGGGACACCTGAGTTCCACCTGGCTGGAAGTTCACTAAGAGTAAGGGAAAGGTCAGGTGTCCCTGTCACACTATCTGGAGTTTTGTCCTCTCTCTATATGGGGCAGTTCAATCTCCAAGGATGCTGACACAGTTGAGTCCAAGTTGAATTTCTTTGGTCATCGTATGCTTCATTTACTTATCCACTAAAAGCTAAAGGCACACTCACATTATCCCATTTACTCTTGCAGATGCTAAACTTACAAACGGAATCAAGAGAGGTAGCAAATATTAATTAGTAATGGGTATGCAGGTGTGTGTGTTTGTGTGTGTGCACGTGCACACAGGAACCTGTGTGTTTGGTGTCAGTCTTTTGACTATTTGCCTATGTACATTGATATGAACAAACATGTTTATTAAGCTTGTATGACCATATGTGTAAATATGTGTAAGTTTCTACTGTGTATATGTGCATCCTTTTTCTTCAATAACTAAGGGCCGAGTGTAAAATGAGTTCTCACCATAGTCCTGAGCTCTATGGGTATAGAAAGGGCAGTCACTGGGGGAGCTTTTTTGCTGCAGGGATCCTGGAGCCTCTGAGGACACACTGGCTCAGCATCCTGTTCTCTTTATGAGTGGCTGAACTGATACAGATATAAGTGAAGACCAGAGGAACCAGGGAGATTATAAGTAAGAAGGGGGACACAGAGACTAGAACAGGGCAGAGGTTAGAGCTATTGGCAATGTTTGGGGGCTTAGAAATGGAAACTGGAGAGGAGGGACCTGGATATCCTGGTCAATCCCAGAACACAAAATGATTTTCAAGACCAAAATTTCAAGAAGACACTCATCTAACTTCCTGCTGAGTGGCAACCAGTGTTATAAATATTTATAGATTTGAATCTCCAGACCCCTGCTAACGTGTCCAGGTTCTTATGACCAAAAGCAGTGAATTGGCCCAGGGACTCCTGGTGAGAAATAGAAATAGAGAAATTTATTTTAAAAAGGAGAAGATTCCTAAGAATGTGAGTAGGCAAGTGAGTTGGTGGAAAAAACTATGCTTAAAAGTGGTGGGTCAGGAAGGAAGGAGGGCAGGTGGGAGGAAGGAGAAAAATGAGGGGGGAGGGAGGAAGGGGGGAGAGAGGGGAGGAAGGAAGGAAGGAAGGTAAGAAGGGAGAAAGAAAGAAAGAAAGAAAGAAAGAAAGAAAGAAAGAAAGAAAAGAGAGAAAGAAGAAATTTTAAAAGTTTATTTATATTTTAAAATTATATGTAATCCTATATAGAGCAGAGGTTCTTTTCTAAAATAATAATTTGTTAGGAGACAATAATATCAGAAGCTATACCCATGAAGTCTCATCAACATGACCATCTATCTTAGTTAGGGTTTCCATTGCTGAGAAGAGATAACATGACCAAGGCAACTCTTATAAAAGAAAACATTTAGATGGAGCTGGCTTACAGGTTCAGAGGTTCAGTCCATTATCATCAAGGCAGGAAGCATGGCATCACCCAGGATGGGGCTGAAAGATCTGAAGGGTTCTACCTCTTGTCCCAAAGGCAAACATAAGACTGCCTTCCAGGCAGCTAGGAGGAGGGTCTCAAATTCCACCCCTACAGTGACACACAGACTCCAACCAGGACAGACCTACTTGAATAAGGACATGCCTCCTAATAGTGCCACTCCCTGGGCCAAGCATATTTGAACCACCATATTTCACTCATAGGCCCCCATAGGCTTGTTCAAACACATGCGTCTATGGAGGCCATACCTAAACATACTATAATGCAAAATACATTTAGTTCAACTTTAAAGGTCCTATAAACTACAACAGCCTCCATAATATTAAAAGTCCAAAGTTAATCCCTTATAAAGTCAAAATCAAAAAGCAGATCACATATCTACAACATTACAGGATATGTACTACCATTCCAAAACGTTACAGTGAGGAAATACTAGACAAAAGCAAGACCAAACCCCAGCTGGGCAAACTCCCAAACTCTGCATCTCCATGTCTGACATCAAAGTGCTCATTAGATCTCCAACTCCTTTTCTACTTTGATGACTGCCACATCAGGGTTGGTTCCATTCCCTTTGAACAGCTTTCCTCAGCAGGTATCCTATGACTCTGGCATCCTCAACATCTTGGGGTTCCTAAACCAACTTCCACTTCACAGCTTCATGTTCCAATCTCTGGGATCCACACATGATCTTCTGGGCTCCTCCAAAGGGCTTGGGTCAACTTTTCCAACTCTGCTCTCTGTAGCACTCTCAGGCTGAATTAACTCCACTGCTGCTGCTGTTCTTGATGATCATCATATGGTACTAGAATCTCCAATATGCTTGGGTCTTCCACTGAAACTAGATTTTATGAACAGCTTCTCATAAGCTCTCCTCATAGTATGACCCCTCAAGTTCTTTGATGACCCCTTCAGTCATGGGCCATAAACTGTAACTAAGACTGTACCTTTACCAGTGGCTTTCCTCAGCTGCTCACAGAGCCAAGGCTTAGCTGCTCTCCATGACCCCTTTATACCTTCAAACCCAGTACCACCTGGGTGATTCTTACACATTTCAAGTCCAGCTGTAGCAAGAGATAGAACCTTGGCTATCTCTGGAATAGAGCTTTTTTGTACTGTCAAAAAAACACTTCTCAGGAGATTTCACCTCAGTAAAGGAGAAGATTCCTCAGTAATGTTGGTCTCTTCTTAATCACCACTAATTTCCTAGCTTCAACTAACCAGCATCAGTTGTCCAAGTATTGCTTTCTATTCTTGACTTTAAAGCCAGAGCCAAGTGGCCAAACTTGCTAAGTTCTGATGCTTGCTAGTGCTGGAACATTGGCTTCCTTGTTCAATTACATCATCACCAGCTTTCTGTTTTCCAACTCCTTCATTGCCTAAGCATGGCTGACATGGAACTTACTCTGTAGACTGACTTTGAACTCAGAGATCTGCATAGCTCTGTCTCCTGAATGCTGGGATTAAAGGTATAAATCTGGATTTAAGCTTTGCTTTACTGGGAACTTGCTCTCTATCAGGTTGGCCTTGAATTTAGAGATCTGCTTGTCTCTGTCTCCTGAGATTAAAGGCATGTGCCACCATGCCTGGGCCTAAGCATTTCATGGCCATTTCCTCAAGATTCAGACCAAGAGTCTGTGTCCTCCGTTTCTGTATTGTAGTTCATTCCAGATGAAAAGTCCAAATGACAACAATAACCAGATAATAATAATGCCTAGATATAAATATTACATGGTCAATAGCAAAGCCAAACAGTAAGTTTATCTGGGTAAAATCTTGCCCCCAAGGTCACCATTCTCTTAATCTGTTTATCTCCTTGAACATAGGATTCAGCTCCATTCTACTTCCTAGTGCCCATTTATTCTTTGAACCATACATTTGCACTTTCTCTTTCAAAGCCTGCTATGTTTGATCAAAATGTTCTTCATGTAACTAAACCACAGAACAAAGCCTATGCTAGACTTTTTTGTGATCTCCTTTGTCAATGCAATTCATATAAATCTTTTCACCTTAGCCTCAGGTAGACTCTTCAGACAAGGGCAAAATGCAGCCACCTTCTTCACCAAAATAACACAAAAATGGTCTCTAGCTTATATACTGAAATTCTTCTCCACCGAAGCCTTTTGGGCCAGGTCTGCACAGTTCAAATCACCCTCAGCACTAACATCTTCCATATTCCATGTTCCTGCTAAGATGGCTCATTAAGCCACACCAAAGCATTCCACTGCTCTCCAAAGTCCAAAAATCCACATTCTTCAAAATAAAAGCATGGTCAGGTCTATCACAGAAATATCCCAGTCCTGGGTACCAACTTCTGTCTTAGTTAGAGTTTCCATTGCTGTGAAGAGACACCATGACCAAAGCAACTCTTATGAAGGACATTTAATTGGGGCTGGCTTACAGGTTCAGATGTTCAATCCATTATCATCAAGGCAGAAAGCATGACATTGTCCAGGCAGGCATGGTGCTGGAAGATCTGAGAGTTTTTCTTGTTCCAAAGGCAAACAGGAGAAGACTTTCAGGCAGCTAGGACGTGGGTCTCCAAACCTACCCCTATAGTGACACACTTCCTCCAAACCTGCCACACCTACTATAACAAGACCATACATCCTAATAATGGCATTCCCTGGACCAAGTATATTTAAACCCACACCATCCAAACATGAACTGAACATCAGTAACACCATGGACATAACAAACTGAGTATGTAAAAGTCCTCAAGGTTTCAAGCTGCCACAAAGAACCAAAGACAACTGAAGGAAACTGGGAATGGAAGGCTTGGTCTTCATTCTACACACACACACACACACACACACACACACACACACACACACACCACACTCAATAGCAACTGAAAAGAGGTTATGAATTTGGAGAGTGGGAAAAAGTATAGGGGAGTGTTTGGAGGAAGGAAAGGTAGGGAGAAAAAGCAATTAAAGTGTAATCTCAAAAATAAATAATTGCATAAAGCATTGTGTATTTTTTCTGTTTTATAACGGTACTAGAAGAGTTAGTTTGGGCACTTTACAAGAATAATTATAAAAAATAACTTCATCATTTTGGCTTTTCATCTCTTACTTCTGTTTTAAAAATTCATTTGAATAACACTGGAAATGACAGATAACCTTACATATATAACTTTTTCCTGATATTAATGGAGATGCTTCTAGATTTCCTTCGTGAGAACAATTTGGGAGATATATTTTCTTGGCTGAGGAAGCATTTACTTATTTCTATTTTACTAAGTGTTTAGAAAAACACAAGAATGGATATGTCAGATAACTGAAAACATCTTCTCTATAAATGGGATCATAACATTCCCCTGCTCCACCCTTCAAGAAAAGCTAAGGTTCAGGAGCCACCACCCTTTAAGGGGCATTGACATGGTAGCTGCCTTCCTGACATTAGCTTCCACATGCTCTGCTTATCATTTGAAGGACATCACGTTACTCTCGGAAAGCTGGCCTGAGCAGGCTCTGTGGGGTGAAGTCCAAGTGGGACAGGGTTTCCAGTTAGAGTCTCTCACAGGTTAATACCCCTGGATGCTGCAGCCTGCGTTCATTACTCTCCTGTCACCCCAGGGCCTGACTTGGTACCAGTCAGGGCTCAACACCTGCAGGTAGCTGGGTTCTTTCTGAAATGGGAGCTTCTGAGTGAAGCCTGGGATGTGCTTTGGGGGTAGTATGGAGGCAAGGTGGCTGAGAAACCCTAGAGGGCTCCGACAGGAGACCTGAGAGTCTTTGGGGGTCTGTCAGACAGGATGTCAAGGTCACCTAAAGCTATGACTCTTGTTTACTGTGATCTTTATGATGGCATGTCACTTAGATGGTCTCTTCAAAATTTATGTTTACTTAATATCATTTTTATTATGCAGTTAATCAGCAGAGGGAAAGGGAAAAGGGAGTGTCTATGAGTGCTTCTATTTCATTTGCTTAATGGAGCGCTCAGAGCAGGAGAGAGAAAAGCGCCCTAATCATTTATTTTGGTAATTGGCGTTATATTTGAGAGTTTCCGACACTGTCAGGCAGCCTTTCTGGGCAGGGACACTGATTGCCTTTATCTTAGTGCCCATGAACGGCTCCAGACATGCCTTCAAAGCTGCTCTGTCTTCTGGGAGAGCAGATAAGGGTGTGGATAGGAGGAGGAGGGTGAAGACGACAGCAAAGGCTTCCATGTAAAGCCCAGCGAGGCTTGGAAGGGAATTAAATCTCATTTCCCTGAAGTAATCCAGGTTGTTGGTTTGGGGGCTATGGAAGAGATTTCAAATGTTAATCCCAGTTGTTTTTTTTGTTTTGTTTTTTTGTTTTTTTTTTCCCCTGCCTGTCACTAGATTTGATTGTGAACTTGGGTTGACTTGCAAGCTTCCTCAGGTCTGTTCTCAGCACAGGACCGGTAGGGATGCAAGAGATGCTGGGAAAGAGCTCAAAGTTGAATGGTTCTTCTCAAGTACACCCTCTGGAGCTGATCACTGTGCTGTTCCGGAATGAGAGACAACAGCATGTTAGCGGGAGGAAGACTGGCCAGCGAGGATTCCAGTGCTGGCCTCTCAAAATTGGGTCAATGCATGAGTTAACATTCTTGCCATTTTTACCAACAACAACAGCCTAAGGGAGGACAGATTTATTTTGGCTCCAGGTTTCAGGAGACTCAATCTATTATGGCCAGGTATGTGTTTTCTACATCCACGATAGAGCAGTAAGATCATGTAGCAGAAACTACCTCATGGAGGACAGGAAGCAGAGGGACAGACAGAGAGTGATCACGACAAAATACAGACCCCAAGGATATGTGTCCAGTAGCCTAGTTTCTCCAACATGTCCTATATGTTCACACTTGCAAGACCTTCCAAAGTAGTTCCAGCAACTGAGGACCATGCATCCAATACGTGAGCCTATGGGGTCACATTTCATATTTGATTTATATAAAACAGCTTTTGCACATAAGCTGCACATAAGTCCTCTCTAGATTACCTACAATATCTAATACAGTATAAACACTATGTACACAGTTGTTATGATATATGGTTTGGGGAATAACAACAACAAAAAAACCTGTGCATGTTCAGTGCAGATGCAATTTTCCTCTCATATTTCCAATCCCCAGATGGCTGAATCCACATATGCAAATCCTGTGGGTATGGAGGGCTTAGCTCAGTGCCTGGCACATCATTTAAGCATCTGATGTTATTACCTTGGCTGTATCTATAGAGTGGGGGTTTGGTAGTATCGCCCATAGAGAGTTCTCATCAAGATTAAGCAAGGCATTGCTCACAATGTTGGTCTGGCACCTGGCATGCCGAGAGCCTCAGGAAATGCATGCTATTGCTAACGAACACAGACTACATGACCTGGTCAGAGACCAGACATCATAGTGGTCCCAGTGAGACAGCCTGCCTATCACCTCTCCTAATGGGGAGGAGAGCTGAGCCCGGTCACATACTAATGGCTCTGCAGAGAGATGCACAACCCCCTCTCTTAAGCGGACTCCAGGGCTGGCTGAGCCTGAGTCTTATCGACCCAGGGAGGCGTCAGACTGGAGGGGGCTGTTTCCTTCACAGAAGAAA
Organism: Mus minutoides; assembly: GCA_902729485.2. Taxonomy (NCBI): domain Eukaryota; kingdom Metazoa; phylum Chordata; class Mammalia; order Rodentia; family Muridae; genus Mus; species Mus minutoides. The sequence continues at coordinate 165,932 of LR750038.1, forward strand.
AATGCCTGGGCCTCTGAATCCCTGCTGTGCGTGAGACAGCGGAGAAGTGGGCCAGCGGTGGGCATGGGGCCAGCCAAGTAGAGGGAGGAGGAAGGAGTGTGTGGGAGGAGCAAAACGATGGCTGGGCTCCCACCACTGGAGACAACACACCCTGTCTGGAGGTTTGCTGAGTGCTGGATCCTTGCCCGGTGCTTGCTCTTAAAAGACATCATACATGTGACTCAGCTGGCACCCTCCCACAGGTCCCAGAAGACCCACTTTCAAAAGGCCTTAGAAAGAACCGTTATCAGAAACCGAGAGTCCTTGCAAGTCCGGGGTTGGAAGTCTAGGTCGATACCTTCAAAGGTTCAGGCTGTTTCTTATTTAGTAATCAAAGGAAGGCGACTCTGCGTGTGTCTGCGTGGATGATGAGACTGAGTAGAGGACACAGAAAGATTAAGCATTTGTTTTGGAGATACCTCCTAAGCCCAAGTGTCCCACCTTGAAGAATAAGCCAGAGAACTGCTGTTCTTCTCACAGCTAGTACCAGCAAGCCTTTCAGGCTAGCATTATTTTACAATTACCTAGAACCTACTTATATACTTCAGTATTCTGTCTGAAGACAAGGTCAGCTCTTCATCTTTGAATAGCTCGTTACATTTCAGTATTCTGAAGTCTAACTAGTTAACAAATGATTTTGATGAAGAAGATAATGATGATGACAATGACGATGATGATGATGATGTATTATCAACCAACACTTATGTGAGCCAGACTGCCCTGGTGGTTTACATAGTTATCTGTGACCTCAAGTTGTCTCTCTACTTTTTTGACTATAAAATCTCAGAAGAAGTTTTTTGGTTTTGTTGTTGTTGTTGTTGTTGTTTTGGTTTTTGGTTTTTGGGTTTTTTTTCAACTTCTAGAGCCTTTCTCTCACTCCTTTAGTGGGGACCAGCTTGCTGTAAGGTACTGTTGTCTTGTGTATAAATAAGATACATGTGTACATTATTTAGGTCACCCTGTTGCCCTTTCAAAAAGAAGCTAGCATTTCTGCTTGGGACAAATGGTCTGAACCTTCAGCTGTCAGCACCTGAAAGGTTTGGAGAGAGCAATCAAATGTCATTAGCCTGTCTGAGGTGCTTCTAGAAGCTTCAGTAGAACATACTGGCACAGTACATAATCAAAAACAAATCAAAACAAATTTAGGAAGACTCTTTGGCCAGCCAAACCTCTAACAGTTTTAGAGGTCAGTTTTCAGTTCTCTAAAAGAGGCATTCACGGATCCCAGATCATGACAACTGAAGCATAGCCCGGGTGCTATATAGCATTATTGAATTTTGCATTGACTTCGCATATCCTAGGCTTGGATCCAAGGAAGTTGGTGTGATTTCAGAAGGAACAACAAGCACATCAAGGAATGCTTCCATTAAGGCCTGCTCTTGCCAGCCAACAATCAGGGACAAAGCAACCTAGCCAGACAGGGTACCTTTAGATAGTAACTGATCTCCATAGTGAAGTGCCACGGGAGAAGCTAAGGCCCCAGTCTCACCCATGGAAGCAAAGGATGCTGGATGGAACCAGAAAAAGTCTCTCACAGAACACAGGTTTTGATGACACATCTTCCTTCTCACCCTGTCCCTGTAGCATCAGCAGGCATCAGATGAAAAGATGTATTGGTGCCCCATCTTTTGCTCCAGGGGGCTATTGAGGAGGCCCAGCAGAGAGTCAGCACTCTGTCAGCCTCTGCAGCATCCAAAGTGTGTCAGCTAAGATGTCAGTGAAGATCAAGGGAGAGGGAACTCTGGCTCTCCAGCACTAGTGAGGAGCCCTGTGCTCCAGGGGTCCTAGTGTGACTGAGCTGCCATTTTTACCTAGCAGCTCTGAGGCAGCACCTGCCCCTCTTCAACTAGCCCAGAGTCAGAGGAGACCAACTCACACAGTGTAAATATGACCCAAGTTTGCAAGATATCCCAGACTTGCAGATTTTAATGGAAATGCCAGACATCCAGGTCAGAAAGGAAGAAATTGAGTTTGCAGACAACATGCTTCTCCGTGCAGGAAAATCTCAAGGAACCCATAAAACTTTCTGAGAATTAATAAATCAATTCAGCAAAGTTACAGGGTCTGAGATGAATATATAAAAATCAATTATATTTCTAGATACCAACAGAGAGCATAGGGACAGAGAAATGTAAAATATAATACTATTCGCCGTCACTCAAAACAACAAAGCAAAGGCAGGAATGACCCTAACAGAGCACACTGCCTAAATAAATAAAGAGCAGAGCCTATTCAAGGATTAGTAAACCTCACAGAGACTGTATCAGTTTTAAGTTGATGCACAGGTTTAACGTAACTCCTTTCAAAATCTTACAAAGATTGTGTGTGTGTGTGTGTGTGTGTGTGTGTATATACATATGTGCAAACTAGAAGTTAGAACAGTTAAAAATAAATTTGAAATATGAATGAAGTGGGAAAAACCATCCTTCCCAATGTTATGAGTTTGTTTTATTTTAAATTATTGTGTCTCTGTGTGGGTTTGTGTAGGGGTGTGTGTGTGTGTGTGTGTGTGTGTGTGTGTGTGTGTGTGTGCCCACAGAACCCGGAAAAAGCATTGTATCACCTGGAGCTGGAATTACAAGCAGTTGTGAGCTGGATGACTTGATTGCTAGGAACTGAACTCTAGTCTCTTGCAAGAACAGTAAGGATTCTTGACTGCTAAGCCATTTCTCCGGAGTCCAAAAATTTATTCATTTATTTTATTCATGTGTTTGTGTGTGCATGTATGTACATGTGTATGTGCCTGTGTACATTCATGTGTGTGCATGTATACATGTGTGCATGGTTATATATGCATGTGTGTGTGTGTGTGTGTGTGTGTGTGTGTGTGTGTGTGTGTGTTCATGTGTGTTGTATAGGGGGTCTAGGAGAAGCTGTTGGATGTTCTAGAACTTAGAGTCACAGATGACTGAAACTATCTACTGTGGGTTCTGAGAGCCCAGCTGGGGTCTTCTGCAACAAGAGGGTGTTCTTAACCACTGAACCATCTCTGCACCCTGAACTGCCAGCTTGTAAGACTTAACCCTTCATCTAATGTTACCAAAGCCATTTAGTACTAGGTAAGTGGGAATGAAAACAAACAAAAGCCTGCAACTGTTCTTTAGGGAAAGCAGAAGCAGATGAGTAGGACTTGATGGCTTGTCAGCAAAGACTGCTGGAGGAATTAAATAAGCACTTCTAGGCAAAACCTTCAAAACAACCAACCAGAAAACACAGAGCTCTTGAATGGAACCTCACAAGTTCCAAAAGAGTTAACTCAAAGTGGACCATGAACTCACATATAAGATGTAAAACTCTAATGGTTTTAGAAAATACATAAAAATATGATGAGCATTGGACAAAAAAGTTCTTGGATTTCTTATAAAAAGCATAACTAATTACCTATTCCATATCCTATGTCTATCAACTGGCCTATTCTAGGTACCTCATGTAAAAATCATTCAATGAAAATTTTACTGAGAATAATCCTTTCCAAGTTCTATGTGGTAGCATGTATTGGAAATCTATTTTATTGAATGAAAGTCTGTTGTATGTGTGTACAATATTTTGTTTTTCCATATTGATGAATATTGAGCTATTTATACTTCTTTAATTTTATGATAAATGCTGCTTTGAAAATGAGTGTATAAATATTACTTAAATTGTTAACTTCAGTCTTTTTGACATTTGTTCAAGAGAATTGCAGAAACTACCCCATCCACAAGCCAAGACTTTCTAGTCACAATAGTTTTTATGTGGGTCTCAGCCCATGAGAATGGTAGATTTTATAGGGTCAAATAAGGCAAGAGGGAGAGAAGCTCTTGGCTTTGGTCATTGGAGACTGAAGCTTATAAACAACTAGAACCTTCTTTCTTTGACCTCTGATACTTTCAACTGTCTGTCACTTAGTGTGAGGCTCCTGCTTTCTTGGACTGGAGACCCCAGTATTGCATAAGAACAAAACCATTCTTGCTAGTGAGGAAGAGAATAGACAAGAACTAGTGGGAAGGGAGGAAGGAAACTGAAAGGTGTGGACACAGAAGAAGAAGAAGAAGAAGAAGAAGAAGAAGAAGAAGAAGAAGAAGAAGAAGAAGAAGAAGAAGAAGAAGAAGAAGAAGAAGAGCAATCAGATGATGGAAAAGGAAGTCAATGGAGAAGAGAAAGGGGAGGGGAGAAGCTGGTACCAAAGGAAGCAGCCACTAGATGCTATCCTTGAGAAGTAAGGAAAAATCACAACCTGTCACTCTCAGTGATTGACATTCTACTTTGTGGGGACTGAAAGCATAAATGCAGCTTCACTGACAGATAAGGCATATTTAAATCGGCAAAACAGAGCAGTCTCTCAGCCTGACCTTCCCGGAGCACCCAATGTATTATTGACAAGGCTAGCTTTTATCAAGGCATTCTGGCCTGCTGTGTGATAAATGTGTATCGTCTGCTCTTTATCACCCATTACCTTATTAAAATAATTACCTTAATTTCATTGTTAAACTGATTAATAGGCCGAGTGCTAAAGGAAATTAATAATCAAAAGGAAGAGTAACTGTACCTGAAAAAGAACTCCTATGGATCAGTCTGGTGGAAAAGTTGGAGATTTTGTAGTTAATGAGCCTAAGAGAGTCAACTGTAGAATAGTCCAGTAGAGCAGCCAACTGAGAGAGACACAGAACAAGCAAGAAGGGGTGGGAGACATGAAGAAAGAAAAAGAAATTCATACATTTCTGTGAGCTCATAGATGGATACAGGTCTAGCTGACCTGTCTGGCCTCATTATGTCAATCATACTATCCAACTCCTCCATGATGCTAGAGACTTAGGGTCTGTTCATCTCTGTAAGTAGTGAACAGGGAGAGACTATTGTGCTTTTTTCCACATAACTTACCAGACTAAGACTGAACAATTGAAAATTGAATCAGGACCAATTCAGAAACAGGCTGATGTAGCAATCTGTCCTCCCTCTGTGTATACTCACAGTTCCACCTCAGTGACTAAGATCTGCAAGAAGCTCTGCTCCACTGACCAGACAATTTAAGGGCTGGTTCCAGGAAGAATTTTACCCAGTGCCTATAAGGCTGTATGTACTGAACCAGATTTTCCACCCTTAAAGGCATTGTACACATGAAAGTTGTTCCTTTGATAAACCTTCATGCCTTCATTCCTCTCATGTTTATAAGCCTCCTGAAATATAGCAGGTTCTACTTTAAGAATTAACCCAGAATCTGGAGATGTAGCTCAGTGATAGAATACTTGCTTAGCATCTACAAAGTTCAACCATCTTGGGTTCAATCAACAGCAGTATTAAAAACTGAGATACAGTTTAACTCAGTCTGGTTGGGACAAAACATAAAAAAAAAAACAGATAATCATTGTAAATTTATTTAGGGCCAACTATTTTAAAAATTATATACATATATACTTTGTGACTACATATTTATGTGGTGACCACAAATTGAAGGAAGTTAGAAGAAACTTTGACCCAAAAGAGATCATGATCTGAGAATGTAGTGAAATACATATATTCTTAAAGTGGAAGAAAGTTAGAAGAAACTTTGACCCAAGAGAGTTCATGATCTGAGAATACAGTGGAATATATATATTCTTAAAGTTGCCATGGCCTCTCAGTCACAGAAAACTTCTTAGTAGATCTTTCTGTGTGCCTTTGCCATTAGGTGGGTTATAAATGCTCTCATGACTTTCGGTGTGCACTGTTTATTCTCTTTTGTTGTCCTTCTCGCCCTTATTTCCCTGAAAACAACGATGATACTTAGTGGAGGTCAAAGGTATTCAGTGCTGGAGGCTAAGCTACAGAGAAACAGAAAAATGAATGCTCTCTACTGGCCCAAGACACCTATGAAGTGAATAATGATAAGTAGGCTATGAAAAAGTATAAAAGGCCTCCCATATTAGAAAGGGTATCATATGTGTCATGACAACACGAGGGATGATGGTGTGACCACAAATTGTTTAAAGGAGTTGGAAGATACTCTAACCCAAAAGAGAGCATGACTGTAGGGTCTGAGAAGACAGTGGATTATGCTGAGTCTATGCCATATTAGCATGGTATACCACTTTGGCTATCACCTGACACTGATCTCCAATACTAGCCTAAATCTGCCAGCACTGGTCAGGCCTGGAGTTCAAAGTTCATTTCAGTCTCATTCTGAAGTTTTTCAGAGCTACTGTGTAGAACTCCAGCATGCTACCACTGTAATGTAAATGTGGATTGCATCAAGATTTACTTCCACCTAAATATTCCATTTGAAATTTAAATATGGAGGCAATCACATGTATGAAGGTTATATGCCACTTCTCCCATGTGATTTCCATGTTGAAATTGTCAGCTTAGTCAGGAATATACATATATTTCTTGCAAGGTTAAACGCTGAAAATTCACAACCATTGTGAAGGATGTTACTTTTATATGCAAATACATGAGTGTGAGCAGTATAGGAGTTAAATGGCAAAAGGAATCAATTGTGTGCTGTTGCTTCAGCAAGCTTAAGAAGAAATTTGGCTCACCTTGAATGAAGAAACATTTATAAAAATTTCAATAGCAATACAAGCAGAATATAGAGATTACATTGGTAGAAATATTTTCAGCTCTAAAATTGAGTCAAAATGACTTAAAGTTTGTGGTTAGTGTTTCATTTCAAAATTCCATTTAGACCAGGAGCCCTTCCTTCCCGTTTACACATTCTTTGTGGTTTTGAGTTTGAATTTAGAGAACTATGTCAATCTCAGGATAACATATGAATAAAAAAAACCTCTCAAATATCATGAGTAAGAATATCCACGATAAACCATTTTCTGTCAAGAGATAATAAAAATACGAACAGGAAAGGGAAAGGCATTGGGAACAAATGAGGCACACCCTTCATATAAATATTCTGCTCTCCTGTTGTTCATATCAGTTGAAAATGAGCATCCATCAGCAGCTCAGGGACTGTGACAGCAGCAGACAGCTCCTTGCTGCTGAATGACAATGCCAAACTTTGGAAACTTAACAACCAAAGCTGCTACCGATGCAGAAGGAAGCCTGATTATCGCACTCACACTGCAGATTTATCCCTGAATTCCAGCTGTTCATTTTATGTTAGCAAGGCTTGGTTCTGGATCAATGTTCATTTCCCCATGTGATCCAAATGTGAATTCAGTTAGCATACTCCTGTTGAGTGAGTATGGGTGCTCCAGAGGGTGTGAGGGGAAGGTGGTGTGATGGTGCAGGAGCAGAGAGAGCTTCTTCTAGAAGCCCACAGGAAAGTCAGCAGGATGAATTCAAATTTTGCTTGAAAAAAGAAGCCAGCATTTCATGGTATAGAAGAAGCAAAGAGTTTTCTGTTTGTTTTGTTTTGTTTTGTTTTGTCTATGTGTGTGTTGTGGTTTTATTTTTGTTTTTTTTCTGTCTTGAATGCCTTTTGAATGTTAAGCACCATAATGGGATTTTTCACATGTTATTTTCATTCATCCTAACCTAGCAGACTCATCTTTCTCATTTTCGCTGAGGAGCTGAGGAGCTCAGAAAGAGAAGTGATAGCTTTCTGATGACCTATGTGTGGCTGCAGATTACCTGAGCCGTGTGGGAATTGCTTGAAAATGCCCACAGACCTGCATCCCAGCCTGCTAACTGGGATATGATAAGGGACTGCCTGGGGCAGATGGGTTTGCTGATGAAGCCCTCATCCTCTGCTTTACATCAGAATACTATACCCAGCTACATGACTCTATTTCTAACCCATAGTTTTCTGTAGTTGTGTTTCTAATCCACCAGAGAAATCTGCAGGGGGTAGCCATTTTCTATTCCCAAACAGCTCTGAGGACACTGAGTACAATTTTCTCAGGACCTTAACTCCTCCCATAGTCCCATAGTCAGGACCTCCCCAGCCAGTCACCCTCCTACACACACACACACACACACACACACACACACACACACACACACCATGTCTTGCTTTTCTTTCTCTTGTTTTTTCCCCTCCTTTTGTCTTTCCTGCAGACGGCCTGCTGTCTGACACAGCTCTTGCGTTTGGAAATGAGCCTCTTGCACTGGTGAATAAATTGCATTTCATCCTTCGCTGTCACTTCTAGTTGGTGAAGCAACCAGGAGATGAAAGCAGAGACTTCAAAGCACTTCTGACAGGGAGCAGACTTTCTCTTCCAAGCCTGGCTACAGCACTGAACCTGGAGCTGTGAAGGCCCTAGAAGGAGCGATACCTCAGCTATCTCAGAGAATCTTTGAATCTGTCCCTTTGGATGTGTACCATCACCTTAAAGATACGGGGTAGCCACTGACTTCTGAATTACTACAAGGACAGAGGGCTGGATAGACAGAGGCTCTGTCCTCCTCCAATGGAGAAAGTAGCTTTCTGTTTGGAATAGCCCTGTTAAGTAACTGAACATTTCCTCTGTTCTGATACCAAAACTGATACAGTGACCTCTCCCCACCCAAGGCCATTTGTTTGCAAATTACTGTGGTGGAGTGGATTCCCACTGAATCTTCAGGATCTCCCTTCCCACACTACCTTTGCTCTCCAGGCTGAACACGTGACTTGTTATTTGCATCTGTCTGTAACAAATAGATACCTACCAGGGATTAGTCTCATACCAATCTGGTCCATGCTTATCTGCTAAGTAGAGAAAAGTTGCCCCGATCCCAGGTTTTGAAAGACAGAGCCTTCTCAATCCCTATCATCCTATACTGAGTATCTGGAAAACACAGAGGAGAAATGGGCTTAGACAACAGGGCATGCTCCTGCAACATCATCAGCATCAAAGTCAAGTTGGCTTGACTTCCATGTTCTTCATGAGCAGCCCATCCCCGATGAAGTCCTCAATGACATTAGAGCCTGTCTAGGACACAGTAGGGTGTTGGGTACAAAGGCAATTAGCTGGAAGGCAGTTGGGACAGAAGTCCACAGTTTGATTTTGATGTTAGAAAATGGAAACATCCAGTTTTTCTTCTGCACTTAACATTTGGAGCCAGATACCAAGCCTTAACACTCAGCTTACTGATGGGTTTTCTCTTTGCCTTGGCAATGCAGATATAGGCCAGATTAGATGAGATTCAAAGTAGATTAAAGGCAGGTTTATTAGGAAGAAGCTCTCAGGCAGGTTCACGGATCTCAAAGGTGGAGGTCAATTGAAGTTGAGCATCAAGCATAAAGCAATGGGGTTTTTTAGAGTCTAGGCAAGGAGTGATGACCTGTAAGCTAGGAACTGGGTTTGCGTCCACACATGGTAAAAAACTGAGCCCCTGAGTGGGCACTCTTGGGTGTGTTGGTTGCTGGAAACCCAGAGACAAGGAGTAAAGACCCTCCCAAGACTATAAATAAAGAGAATAGTTGTGGCTACTGCTCTATGGCTGTTGAGGATGTTGGAACGGCATCATTTGTAAAGATGCCTAGCGTATCATAACATAGTGGATAAATGGCTCCTCTGATCATGTCAAGTCACCCTTATTAAAGGGGTATAACTTCACAGAAAGTTGGCAGCTCTGCAGATAGAGGGTTCAGCATTACATCCCACCATAGGAGCAGGGGCAAGAAATTTTCTGCAAAAACAACAGCCGCCATCATGACCACCACCATCACAGTGTTTATGACATACAGTGTTACCCGTGGGTCTGTCTCACTGTTTCTCGCAGAGAGGGGTAAGTTGTTTGCTCACAATATTGCTTCTAGAAGAAGAGATTAAACTTAAAATGTCAGCGTCATGAACTCATGAACTTCATGAAATCAGCCATGCTTGCCAACCCCTGTATCTGCTTTCAGTACAATCTCCCTTAAAGGGAGTCTCTGTCTCCTCAGATGTAAACGTGGGGGCGGGGGATGTTCACTTGCCAAGGCCTAAGATAAGAAATGAGAAGATGGCACACGGGCACCCTCCAACAAACAGGGCTTTATCTACTGTGAACACCACAGGAAGCAACATTTTGTACTAGCTATCCAGGGTGCAGAATCCTAGACTCTGAGAGGAGGAGACTTTACAGGTCACTGACTTGGACTCCCCCAGGTCTGATAGAATGGAGGGCAGCTGGCAGGGCTGGCATGGGCTGGCTGACTTCCCAGAAAGCAAAGAATAGAATGTTCCAGAAGATAAAGACGTTCCATCTGGACTGGAGGACTGTCTTAGGTCAGGTAGCAGAGATTCCAATTTTTAGGTTCCCACTGAGAAACTCATCCTGGTTGGGAAAGGCTTGTGTTCCCTTCAGTCCAGTGTTGTGAGTTTCCTGTCACTTACAGAAATATCCCCTACTTGTCCTCACCCTACTCCCTTACAGCCCAATTGTAGTTAAACCTCACTCATTCCTTTCTCTCAGGAGCCTTCTCCGCACTGAAAACCATGGCTTCTGTTTTGCCTCATGGGTGGTTATGAAACTCCCTGGCAGGGACATCCAGAGAGTTCTTGGGTTCCTTACAGATGCCCACAGCTCCTTACAGGAAGCTTCGGGCAAGAGAAGAAGGTACATTCCATCAACCAGCCCTGACCTTCCCTTTGATCATGCCTTGTTTCCTGAGGCAGATTGGACCCTTGCCTGGCCTCAGTTGCCTGAGGTCTGTAGGGACAGCAAAAGCGATGCGGAACCAGAGAGGGTCCATACGTCACCACAAGTGACAAATCCATGGGAGGAGAAAGAGGAAAAAGGAACCCTGAATACTGATGGCCATGCAGCTGTGGTAAGAAAAGTTTCCAGAATTGCAATGAGGAGCCCTGTGCCGCAGCGTTGCTTCATTTGCTCTCAGTTCCATTTACAGTTATTTCTTGTTTTTATATCACGTTTTATTGAAATCCATTTTTTTTAAACTTTAATGCTGGAGGCTCAGTCAACTCAGTCAAGGATTGCTTCCTCCCTTCCCCCCACAGCTTTATCTCCTGAGCTTGTGAAGGTTTTCACATTATGCAAAAAAAAAAAAAAAAAAAAAAAAAAAAGCCACAGAAAAAGGTTTGACGCATCATAGAGCTTTTGTTCCTGCCTGCCTGTCTCGACAATGAGTAGTTACTTTTCTGAAACCAGTTTGGGGACACAGCTGTAAAACCTGGGCTGTGTTTCAGAATCTATGGACAGGGTGGCTGGCCTGGGGTTGAGTCCTTTCTCTAAGGACCTCAGTCATAACATGTGCTCACAGTGAACTCCATCTCTGAGACCTCCTGATGGCTGGCAGGTTGACTACCATTTTTCCTACTTCCGGCAGCATGTTCTTGAAGTAAATGAAAAAAAAAGTGGTCCTTGAACCCCGATTAGCAAACCAGAGCATGTCTGTAGGGAACCCACAAAGCTTGGCACCAAAGCCCATTCCCTTTCCTAGTGACCTACTCAAAGCTCATGATCTCTCTCCACAGGGCTCCCTTCCTCCTTCCCTTACCACAACACCGAAGGACGTTTCCAAATAACCATGGTCACATCACCTTCTCCTCTGAAATTAAATAAATTAATATATAAGGAGACCTTGTGGGGGGTGAGGGGGAAGTATCAGGCAAAAGTAAATACTGTCAGATCCCAAACAAGAGAAATCAACTGGAGACAGCTCATAGTTTCAAAGGATGATTTGAGATTCTGAAGTTATAATTGTACAGTAGAGCTCAAAGACAGGGGTGTATCAGGGTCCCAGGTAGGTACTGGCTCCAGAGGAGTGATTTGTTACTGGTCAGTCCATGAGATTCCCCCTTCCTTCTTTCCTGGTCCTTCAGCAGGAGACACCCTCCCCTGTAGCCAAGATACCCATCCAGCTATGTGGACAGAGTGAAACTCCTTCAGAATTAACTCTTAGGGAATATCTCTGACTAGGCCACTATGTGTGTCAGGATTATGTTGTGGAAAATGGTTGGAGGGTTAAGTATGTCCAGTGGTAATCAATGAGAAGAATGACCTCACCAGCTACCTCAAAGTAGTACTTCCCTTGTGTTTTAGAAGCACACAGAGCTTCACATAGCTGCCTGAGGATATATGAACCAGAACTGAGATGTAAACCCAGAATTCTAGGATAGTAGCTCATTGGGTCTGGCCACTAAAGCTGCAGATGAAGGAGAGTCAGAGAAGTCTCCAGAGTTCTCTTGAGCTTGAAACAATAAGTCAAGACTCTTGCCTGCTTCTTGCTCCCTTCTCCCTGCCCTTGCTACATGTCATGATATTGGTCCATGCGGACAGCATGAATGAGCTCAAATTATAATCAGAACTTTGCAGTTCCCAAACAACTCTTTGTCTAGATAGCCTGCAGAGGCGAGGCCCGCCCACTCAGCAAAGCCTGACATCCCCTTTCTCACAATAGATGCTCTATCAGGCCAAGACACTACCGTCTCCTTCTGGTATTGAATGCGTGGGTATTGGGGGCAAGAGGTGGCTGGCATCAAGTACCAGAAAAAAAGGCACTGGAAAGATGCCCTAAGCTTAGATCACCCTAAGGCTGAACTCAGACACTAGGGAAGCACAGATAAATCACTTAGGATACCTCTCACCATTGGACTTACCCCCCAGACTTTTACATTGACTGAGCAAAAGCTCATGGACTCCCTGCTCTGACTCCATTCTCTCTACCATGTAGGGAGGTGCTTCCCATAGTCTGAATCGTGGCAGCTGCAAGAAATCTTTATTTCTTGGCTACACCAAAGGGACTGGACTCTGTGGAAAAGACCACACACCTCTCAGGGTATTTCTCAGCTCCCCTGGTGTTTCTAGAGTGCAGCCAGTTAAAACTCCTACATTAGAATATTCCTGTGCCAGTGGCCCCAACCTGCTTTAGCTGGCTAGAGAACCTCTACTGCCTGTGTCCTCACAGGCCTGAGCCTTTTATTGCACAAACATACCTACTTGTGAGCAACTCCCTGGACTCACAGGAAGGCAACGTCCTCTAAACTCTTGTTTCTTTCTCATCTCACTTCCTAGCCATAGTTTGAAGCTCTTTCTTCCCTTCCAACTTTGGCTTATAACTTGGCTTGTGATCGATCAGTCCAGCTGTCTCCCCGGCACCCTCTTTTGATGGAGATGGTTGACACGATTGTGTTGCTCTGTAAAACTATTCATCATAAGGCTCTTGAAAGTGGGAGAATCACTGCTTCCTTCTAACAGTGATTTCTGTGTATCTCTTTCTACAGGACTTAGTAAAGTGCTGACGAAGTAACATAGCGATCCAAAGCCTGAGGATATGTGGTAGCTGTTGATAGTTTAGATGGAGTCAAGTCGGAGCTTCTGAAGGCTGGTAGGTCTCTACTGGACCTCTTATTTAGAGACTGTTTCATATCAGCTATGGAAAAAGAAATTTCCATATTCTATTTTTTCTAGAGCTCTTTTTTCTTCTATGTAGGAATACCAGATATCAAAAGAATTAAGGCAATGCCTATGGGAACTTTGGTGGGGACCGGTCACAAAGAGTGACAACTTACTGCTAATAGGTGCCCCCTCCCAGCACTGAACATGTAGCTGTACACACTGGTCACACTGATTAAACAGCCCCAAAGCTCAGAAAGATCATTTGTCCAAGGCAAACAACAGCACTCCAAAGGAGAATGTGGTCTGTCATAGCCGGGTTCATGTCAAAGCAGACTGCAGGTAGAGAGGAGCTTTAGGTGGCTGTTTCTATCCTTGCTGTGTGACAGAATTCCTCATACTAATGACAGTGGCTGAGGTGCCAATCACCCTGTGGTCAAGTATATCATCATGTTTAAAGAAAAAGAGATACAAGGCCACCTTCTTGTGAAGCTTGGAGATATAGATGTTGAAGACATCATCTGCCGTTGTCTGTATATGATCATGGTTACGGTAGCGGCAGCATTTTCTAGGGAGGCAAATTGGTTGCCAGAATTAGAAGCCAACTCAAACTAGTACAGCGGAAGGTGGGGGGACTGCACTGAAAAGTTGCAGGTTCATCTTCTCATAGTCAAAGGAAAGAATAGGACCAGGCCCATCCAGTGGTTGCATTGTGATTTATTGATGCAGATACTAGCAATCTGCAGAGACTAGCAATATCTTCCTGAATGTCTCTCTTTCTAATGGCATTTCCTCTGATGTCTATAGGCAGGTCTCCTTTTCCGAAGTCCACACCACATAACACTGAGTTCCTAACCTACAATCCCAGGTGTGTGGCAGGCTCACCACATTCCTAAATTTGTGGAAAAGGACTCTAAATGTCCAGTGTCAGTCATATGATTCTAGGTGGTGTCCGACTTTTGAACTGGGAACTGGGGTGGACACCACCTTGCTGGATAGGAATGACATTGACAGAAAAAGGGAAGCTGATTAAATACAAGAAAGACGTCCTAACTAAGAATACTGGCAGGCCGGGCAAGGTGGCGCACACCTTTAATCCCAGCACTCGGGAGGCAGAGGTAGGTGGATTTCTGAGTTCGAGGCCAGCCTGGACTGCAAAGTGAGTTCCAGAACAGCCAGGGCTACACAGAGAAACCCTGTCTCAAAAAAAAAAAAAAAAAAAAAAAAGAATACTTGTGTGCCTTGTGATTTATTGATGCAGATACTAACAACATGTTTTACTCTAGTCTACAGCAGTTTCTCCAGGTGGGCCTTGACATTCTTCTTTTATTGGGCATGTTAAGGTCCTAGGACTCTGTTCTTGGTAGTGGATGCCAGAATCCTTTAAAATCCTAGGCAGTTTCTAGGCATGCTTAGTCTCCAGTGTTTGCTCCTAGCTCTCTCTCTCTCTCTCTCTCTCTCTCTCTCTCTCCCTTTCCCTCTCTCCCTCCTCCTCCCTTCCCCCATTCTCTCTGTCCCTCCCTCTCTCCCTCTGTATGTGTGTGCACCTTTGTATCTCTGTGTGTGCATGTCTGTTTGTGCGTATATCTGTGCATCACTGTGACTCTGTGTCTGTGCTTATGTGGTATGTCTGCGTGTTTGTGTAAATGTTCCTATATGTGTGTGAAAGTATGTCTGTGTGTGCACACGTGTATGTGAGTGTCTCTGTATGTACTTGTGTATGTCTCTCTGAATATGTATGTACATTTCTGTGTACGTATAACTGTGTGTCTACGTGTACATGTTTGTGTGTGCGTGCCTATGTTTATATGCTTTCCTGGGTCTCTTCTTGGAAAAAGGCTCATGCTTGTTTGCTATCAAAGATTAACCATCTAGACTGTCTCCAACCTTCTAGACCATGCTCGCTCTTCCATGGCTGAATGAGACTCTGACTTGCTCATTTTTCAGCAGAGAGGGAATGTGTAGCCTGAGCCTGGCAGCCTGAGTCAGCTGCAGCCAGTGGCCTGGCAGCCTTGGACAAAGACTTTCTGTATCAGCCAGGAATGCACTGACCTCGCTGTGGCTTTCCAATACTGGCTTGAGTTTATGTTAAGCAGAAGGGAGGGAGAGCTGGGTTGGGAGTTCTGTGTCTGTGCCTTCGGAACTGCCTGGTCACGTACTTCATACATCCCTCTCCCTCAACAACTGCTGTGACCTGGAGCTATAGCTCTGTGGGTAAAGTGGAGACTCAGCAGAGCTGAAGGTCTCAGCTGACTAAGGAGCTAGGAGGCTAGAATGGCAGGCAGGACCAAGGAAGGGCTGGGGGTGAAGACCTGGTCTCAGCCTTGCTTTCCCCAGCTGGTTGTGGGGTTCATAGCAGCATTTGATATTTCAGTTCTCAGGAATGTGAGGCCTCATGAAACCACAGACAGGGCTAGGAGACCTGATGTGTCACTATTCTCATCTTCCCTGTGTCCTATGAGGGAGCCCTGACTTAGAAAACCTGTGGCAAGAGGTATAGTGGTCTTGCTCAGGCATGCACAGAAATAGGTCCAAAGGATGTCATCTGAGTGCAGTTTGCTGCTGGAGCTGGAAGATGTGGGTGAATTGTCTTTGCTCTGGTTCTGATTGGGTCACAGAGTACTTTGTGTCTTCGTCACCTCTGCTATCAAAGATTAACCATCTAGACCATCTCCAAGCTTTCCTTAGTTGTGGCATGCTGTGGATGGCTAAAGAAGTCTAGGGAACCCCCATTACACATGTCTGCTATGCGCCTGCTTCATAGAGAACCATTGTCTAGCCTATGTTGTGCCAATGTTATGGAAAGAATATTTGTGTGTGTGTGTGTGTGTGTGTGTGTGTGTGTGCATAAGGAAGAGAGGGGGAATTGAGACAGGGGTGAAGAAGATAAGGAGATTAAGAATGGGATTCCTGGAATGTGTCACACATTAATTGGTTCTCATAAACTAAAGCCATCAAGCCTTCTGCAGGAAATACAAGGGTGGGTAATAAAGCCGAAATAACAATAAGGATGGTTTTAAATCCTTCCTATTTCAGGGCACAGTCACCCTATTTGACTCAGGGTTTGTCACAAATGTTGGTTCAGAAACCAGCAACCTCTTCTTACTCCATCTCTTTGCCGGCTGGGGACATCCAGCCTCCGGTGTAAGTTCATTTAGATCTTCCCACCCTGGTCGTTTGCCACGATGCTGTCAGTTGTCTTTCATTTAAAACCTGCTTCATGGTGGCTTAAAAACCATCTGAGCAGTTGACACAAAACCTGAGGTAGCAGGTCACATGTATTTGTCATCAAAGTGGGAAGTGTGTTTGTACAGGTGACTCCTCCTGGGGATTGTGTCAGTTTGGGTGAGTGTAGAAAGAGCTAGACTTAATCTACTGGGGGATTTATTCCCTTTTAATTTGTAAATGACACTTTCCTCAGACATCTAACAGGGCTGGCTGGAAACAACGAAGCTCATGTCTGAGGATGGGTTATACCCATCCTTATACACCAAGCTGTAATGTAGCCAGTTATGCTGAATATTCTGATGTCTGGCTGGGTGGTGGGTGGAGAAGAAGAGACCAGGGCGGTCCTCTGTCAAGAGCTCTTTTCTTTTTACCTGATTTTGATTGTGGGTCTGTCGCACCCTGATCTGGCCCCACCAGGAAGGCGGAATGTAGACTCAGGAATGAGAACACACCGTGCAGCTTTACCATTGTCGCCTGCAGCTGCTCACACCAGGGGTGTATAACATAGCTGCACATACCAAAAAGGATCCATCCATCACATCCCTCTCCTCCTCCACCTTCCACTTTCCCTCCTGATTGTCAGTGTGAAGCTGACACACCACACCAGGGGCTCCTCATAATTGACAGTTCCAAATGGAAAAGGCTATGTGACATTCCTGTTGCTTAGAATGTTTTTATTGGAGACCAATGTAGTGGTTCGTGCCTGTCATTCCAGCACTCAGGAGGCTGATGCAACAGCACTGATATAACTTTGAGGCCAGCTTGTGTTATATAGTGAGTTCTAGGCTAGCCTGGGATACAGGGAGAGACCTTATTTTTATTTTTTTTAAAGACCAAAGGTATTTTTATTTTTAAAATGAAAACTTTATTATAAAGAACTTTCAAATAAAAACATCACACAGCAATATTAAGCCTCATCTTGTCAAGAAAGAGAGGTCATGAGAGAAGAAAAAATAGGCAGACAAGAAAAATAGGCAGACAAGAAAAATAGACAGACAGACAACAGGCTGTCTTCATTGGTAATGGGAGGGGATTTTCTGAGCTCTAAGGCATGGCTTAGAACACTACCTTCTGAGTTGGATGATAAATTCAAGTACTTATCAAAAGCCCTCCCTCCACAGCTGCTCACTTTACCTCCTTTAAGTCAGCTTCCCTTCCCCTCCCATCCTAGCTCCACTCCAACATAAATCTGTCCCCTGCCTGAATTGCTCGCATTAGAAAGCAAATTGCACACCACAAATACATGGCTGTTCATTTAAAATTCTTACATTTGCAGTCCAGTGAGCAAAGTTATCACAAAACATACTGAACTTCTACCAACCAACAAAGTAAGGTTGATTATGCAAACACATAGAGATTTTGTTTGGATTGAACAAGGCATTTGGGGCCCCTCATTTCGGCCTTTTACCCAGGGGTTCTCAGCAGCCTTTTGGTTTTCCCCCAGTGAAAGAGATTTAGCAGAGGAGGCATGCTGGCCAACTTACAGTCAAAGTAAGAGCTTGCCTTTTGCATGTATCTTCTCATCACAACTGCCTACTGGCATCCCCACTGGATCTGCCCCGCTGTAGCATCTGAGAGGATGCTCATTCCAGTTCTTTCTTGCATCGTAGCTGTGGGCACCACTGTAGGCTATGGCTTCTTGACTGAACACTTGATCAAAATATTATTTAAAGCCTGGCAGTACCTCACAGTGAAGGGGCCCTTTCTCACTACCTCCCAGCCACACATTTGTTTTTCTTTTTTTCTTGCTTCAACTGAGGATGTCTTCTTGTGAATAAGGTGTGGGAACTTGAGAATGCTGTTGTAGCCATGTGTCAGAACATGAGTGACGAGGGCTATAACAACCGTGAGAAAACAGCTGTGACATACCTTGGGGACACAGGAGTTAGACAAGGAAACAGTGGGAGAAAGATGTGAGACGTGACTTTAGAGAAAAAAAAAATCCTACTGGAAAGTACTGATTTAACCAGGAGCAAAAACTGTCATAGAACAGGTAGATGAATTGTCTGGAGCCTGGAAAGAGGCCTTGTTCTGACCACT
This sequence comes from Mus minutoides, assembly GCA_902729485.2. Classification (NCBI taxonomy): domain Eukaryota; kingdom Metazoa; phylum Chordata; class Mammalia; order Rodentia; family Muridae; genus Mus; species Mus minutoides. The sequence goes on from LR750038.1 coordinate 184,415, forward strand.
CCTGCTTCTGGAGAAATGGGTCAGTCCTGATTCTTCTGGAGAGGGTCCTGGTCATACAATGGGTGCTTAGTCCTGGTACTTCCTGAAGTGTGGGGGTTGAGGGATTGTTTGACATGGGCATGTGGTAGTATTGAGCAGTAAAAGGGGTGGTGTCCCATAGACTAAAGCCACCTGGCAATTATCCTGCCCAGTGGATGGGATGAATAAAGTTAGATTCTGAATCTCTTATTCACACAATTATTTCTATGAAACCTGGGAATCTGCACTGTAGGAAAGTTATTGCAAGCAGCTTGTTGCTTCTCCCAGGAAGCTTTCTCTCAACCTTCTCTTAAAAAAATTTTTTTTTAAAGTTCCTCTTTATTTTCACAACTAGGTGACCAGGTATTTCAATTTGTTCAAAATGGCTATATCTGGTACCTGCTGTCCTGGTATAATCATTAATAATGTCCCCTTTCATTTTCCTAAGTATCTTGATTTAGACACCTCACATATGACCATCATATTGGGACCTCTAGACTTCTTCATACTGTAGAGCTCATTACTTTGCATAGTATCGGGTTTACACCTGCACAACCCTTCATTACACTGAAAGGCTCCTGATTGCAGGCATCTGTATGTCTTGTTTACTGTTTAATCCTCAATTCATAAGACTGAACTGGGCACACTTTTGATGTACAAACTGTTTATTAGATAGATGGATCAATGCCCATGATCCAGCTCACATTCCCAGGGGCTGTCTAGCTAGAAATACTGCATGGAGGGCTCTAAAGCAAGGAAATGGTTACACAGAGAATAAAGAAACTGACTAATGACACATCTCCCTTCCTCGCCTGTAAATCATGCACATTGGCAGAATCCTGCTGCCCAGGCTGCCAGAGAGTCATCTGCACACGAGGCCTAGGTTATATCACTGCTCAGTCTCAGAGCCACTGTGTACATATGAGGGATTCCCTGAAAAGGACACTGTCACAGAGGAGAGCGGCCTGCAAACAAATGGAAAGAAGAAAGAGACACTGATGGCTCAGTTTAGCTTGGCCAATCATAGACTTTGGGGACTTGACCAAAGCCTTTGCTTCTGGCCTCTCAGGACCTTCCAATTGTAATCAAGCAATATTGTGACCATTCTAATAGTCCTTAATAAATTGTGTTCAAGAGCTATGAGTCAGGATCATGATAAACATGGAGTGCTTACACACAACCTTGTAGAAAGCTAAGAACTAGAGATAGACTTTAAAGTTCTCTGCCTTTGTTCTTCCCTTGCCCATTATACCTCATATTCAAATCCATTAAACAGCCTGCATCGGTCTATTTTTCATGACTACAACAAAACATCCAAGGCTAGGTAATAAGTACCAAAAAAGCGTTTGCCTGGTTCACAGTTCTGGAGGTTCAAGGATATAAGCAACATTATCTTGGCTATAATGAGCAAGCTTTCTCCTTGTCCCATCCTAGCATGGTAGATGCATGCACACAAGGAAGGGACCACATGATGATGAGGCAGAAAGAGTGAGTGGAGAGGTCCAACTCATTCCTTATTATACTCTTCTCATGAGACCTAGTGGCTTCACATAAGAACTACCAGGACTCCTAGAAAAGACAGGTTTTTCTTTACTAGTCTTTACTTCTTAAAGGTCCCACTCTGTCTGCATTTTTCCACACTGTTACCAAAACTTACAACTTGTGGACCCTTGAGAACAAACTCAAACTATATCCAGACTGTGGGCCAGCCCCCAAAGTCTGGGCTGGAACTGTTTTCTGCTCATTATGTCCTTTCCTTGGGCCCCCTATTCTTTTCTTGAACATCTATTAGTGAACACTAAGATTTAGAATTTCTCATCCTTAAAGGCCAAACAACTATGGGAAGCATTTAGAGATGTTTTTAAATGTATATGTGGATGGCATGACATATATGTTTATGTGTAATAGATATGTGTATATGTGTATGTACCATGTGCTTGCCTGTGCTCCCAGAGGCCAGAAGAGGCTGTTGGATTACCCCAGGTAGTGAGACACCTGATGTGGGTTCTGGGAACCAAACCTAGGTTTTCTACAAGAGCAGCGAGTGCTTTTAACTGCTGAGCTTTCTCTTCAGTCAGTGGGGAACATTAAGAGTATACAGTCCCAGGAAACTAGCCAGGCATCTACCCAGGAGAAGGTAGAGCAGAGCAATTGAGGGAAACCATCCCGAAGTATTGTGGGAAAACAAGCTCAGTTTCACTCAGACATGTGAGGTATAACAGAGAGAGGAAAAATGGCCGCATTAGGTCAATCGAGAAAACTCAGTTAAGTTTGTGACAATAGTAATGTCAGAGAAAGCAGTGTAAACCATGTGCTGGATGGAGCAGCATTGTTTCAGGGAGCTGCAGGTGAGAGAGGGGCATACCTATTAAAAAAACCTGAAAAAAAAAGAAAAGAAAAAGAAAACCCTGGATATGAACGGGTAAAAAGGATTTCTCTATTGTCAGAACTAGGGTCATTGGAAGTTTAACAGTAGTCCTAAAAATACAGTACGCTTTTCTCCTTGAGGGTCCCTCAAGTGACAGAATTTCATTTAAAAAAAAACACTTTAAATTTGTTTTATGGGAGAAGAAGTGTGGGGGCAGTGAGCTGTGCACAGGTAGCCTGGTCCCCAGTCAGGTGCTGGCTTTGAGCCCCGAAGACCCAGCAGGTGACTTTCACCTGCAAGGAAGGGCAGGTGGTCAGCCATGCCCCTTGGGCCCCTGGCTCCTGTTGAAGTTATAGCCTCCCACAGAGAAGTGTGTGGCTATCAGTCATGTAGGACAACACTTCAAGCTTCTGGTATTCTGTCTGGACTCCACCCCCACAGTTACCTGGCAACAGCCAGGTAGGCTGGGACCACTATAAAAGGGGCTGCTTGCCCCCTCCTCCCTCTCTTACTCTCTTACTCTTGCCTCTCTCCTCATTCACTTCGTCCCCCTCTCCATGTGGCCATGGCCAGCCTCTACTTCCCTAGTCTTTCCCTCTCTCTGCCTTTCTACAATACACATCTTAAAACCATGGATTGCCTCTTCTCATTGGGATCCATCCACTGGGCTGGAGCAATGGAGCAGGTCTTCCCTCAAGGAGCTGTATGACTAATTTCCCATGGGAGGCCTCCCTGTGTTCCTAGTTCCGCCAACCCAAACTGTCTCCGACCAAGCCAATGACGGTCGTCCCCATAGGACGCAGCTGGAGCTCTCTCCTGCCCTTTTCCCCTTGGGCCCCAAGCTAGAGCCCTCCCACGAGTCCCCACTTGGTTCTCAGCTCTTCCACAGCATACAGTGGCATCTGGGATGTCTGAGAGCCCGAGAACATGTCGTCCTCGGCCTCCGTGCAGGCCTGGGGACCCTGAACCAATTCCGGTAGGTCCCCAGGGACCTCAGACTGCGCTTCCCTATCCCTGGTGCAGGATCCTGTAGCTTCTCACAGCAGGCAGTGTTGGGGAATGAGCAGTCAAATTTCTGTGTCCTGCCTCACCCAGTGGACTGAACCCTAGGTCAGACTCGGGAAACCATTTTAACCCACAAAAAAAGATGTATGCATTGTGTGTGTGTGTGTGTGTGTGTGTGTGTGTGTGTGTGTGCCCGCGCATGCGCGGGGCTGGGGTGCACTTGTCTGTGCAAGTATGTGTAGAATCCAGATTTTGATGTTAGGATGTTTTCTTCAGTCATCTTGAGACAGTCTCTCACTGAGCCCTCCATTTCAGCTAGACTGACAGGCCAGTGAGCCTCTGTGCTCCTCCTGTCTCTTTTGCCAGAACCAAGGATTTTTGGCTAAGCTATCACCAAGGTTTTATATGGATTCTGGGAATCCTCCTTGCTGTGCAGCCAACATTTTACCTCCTGAGCTGTCTTTCCAGCCCCTCAGAGTTTTAGAAGGTCTGATAAGCCTAGAGGAGGAAACCTTAGACGCCATGAAACTGGATCCCATCACTCCTGCTTGCTCTACCTCTGACTAGAGCCAGTATCAGGAAGATGACTACTAAGAGCTGAGGAAATTGATGAATAAGGGTTATGAAAGGTTGTAGAGCTTTATGACGACATTGTAACTTCCTGAGAGCCCAGGACAACAATGACAAACACTATCTGAGGGTATATGTCGTCAAGTGTCTCTAATAGCACAGAATAATAACATGCACCCTTTGGTAACAGGGAAATACCTCAAAACATTTTCTTTAAGAAACAAGAGATACTGATAGGACTTGGCCAGCTACCAAGGAGCTGACTGTAAAACTGAAGAGTGTGCTCAGGGGCTGTCTCCAAGGGAAGGAGCCCCAATTTTCCGATAGAAACATTCTCTTCCTTGTGACCTTGCTGAGGAGTCAATGAGGATGAGGTACCTCAGAGAGCGGCCAGGTCTCTCATGCTGTCTGCAGTTCTGGACCTTTAGACGCTCCTTGACACTCAGCAAACACTTGCAGCAACAGCATGGCTAACTTGTCGACCTGCCAGAATTGCATCCAACATCCTTCCGTGCACGGACACCAAGGGGAACAGGAAGGTTCAGCTACTCTCAGTCTGCTGAAACTAAGTTTGTGCCTTCTGCATTACTCATTTGATCATGAAATGGTTTCTTAATGTAATAAGTAATGCATAAGCAGAAACGGGCATAAATGTCTTCTTTAAACATTAAAGATGAGCTCTACCTCACTCATAACACCCAGTTTCATGGCTTAATGGCACAAAATTTCTTTTTTTCCTAGAGGCATCCTCATGGAATGAGGTTGGATCATTTCCCTTCTGTGACCCCTGCCTGATGGGCTGTCACTGTTGCAATGCAGCTCTCCAACTCTCTATCCATCTCCCACCAGCTTGCTCTGACCATGACATGCTATCCTAACAAGACCCTTAAGTGTCATCCTCCCCTCAACAGAGGGCTTCTCACTCAGCAGCAAAGGCAGAGGCTCTAAGATGGATGTCCTCTGAGATAAGATGCATCAGGCAATCTGCATCATCCTAGACATTAATAACTCCTCACATGATTCAGGAGGCTGGAAGAATGGCTTATAGCTTTCCTAGTCTTCTAAGGTTGCCAGAGACTAGATATGATTACTTAATATCATCATTTTCTTTAGTCTGTGATTGTGTGGTTTGGGCATTTGGGAAGAACTAGCTTACCCATTCATTTGAGAACCTCACAGTGTTTTATGGGGCACTGGTAAATTCCAAGATGGCTTCAGTCTCCAATATCAGGTGCTTCTGGGTCCCTGGGATCTCCTGGCCTCTGCACAGTGGAGCTCCTCCTGTAGGGCCTCTTCACAAGGGCACCTTCTCACAGCATAATACTTGAGGCTTGTTCCCTAGGAGGGAATGCTCAAAAGCAAGCCGAGAGAGGGGAGGCTTATCGGGCATCAATGTCAGGTCTAAATTTCTTAGATTATGTGGGCTTTAATCCGCTGATTAAATGTGGAATTGAGTCTAATAGATCTCAGGAGATAGGACATAGAGACCATCATAAATGAATGCATACTCAGAAGAAAAAAGAGAGAGAGAGAGAGAGAGAGAGACATCAATGGAGACCAAATTAGTCTCCATACTACCATAGTCTTCAAGTCAGGAGTAGTTAGGACCAAGGCTCTAAGCATCACTCGCTGCCTTCCATTTGTGGTAACCAACCAACCAATACACACACACACACACACACACACACACACACACACACACACACACGATTTTATCTGTTTTGTTCATAATCATCAAGTAGCCTGTGCCAAGTGTAGAGTCTGGGGTCGGTAGGCACTCATCAAGCAGTGTCTGTAACAGTGGTTGGGTGAATTTAAGCACCAACATGCATCAGACAACTGCCAGATGCCAGGCACAAGGCTGGGTTCCAGGAGTAGGACACCTCCTAATCATCCAGTCGCTCAGTCAACATCTGTGCCAGCCCGCTGGTTATTCCTTGGGAAATTTCTCCTGTACCATTGATTCTTGCACTGCTCATAAACCATGCCGCCGTATGTGGGCTATCCCCGCTGCACAACAACAGATGGTGGCTTTACCAGGCAGGATTATTTAGAGGCCATCGTCTCCCAACCACCTTCCTTCCCAGTGCCCACTTAATTACCCAGCATGCCTTATAAATAAAGGAGGGGGAGGGACTGCCTTCATCTTGGGAGCATAAATGTTTTCTAAATGATATTGTTACTGCAGCTTCTGAGAGCCTCATAAATGCCCCTGGCCTTGGATTTATTATGTAACCATAATCCTGGTTAGACAGCTGGTGAGGGGCATGGCTCTGGCCCTTTCTCTACCTCCCTTCTTCTCTACAGTGCCACATGCAGAATTGAGCCAAGGGTGAAAGGTTGCAGAGTTGAGAGCAGTGACTTAATTCAGCTTCATACAACTATTGCTTCTGACCTACCTGGAGAACTATGGACTTTTTCTATAGAACTATGGACTTTTTCTAGAGTCTATCTGATCTCACATGTCCTGCCAGTTCCTAGCAAATCTGAAGAATTCCTGGGAGAGAAGCAGGTCTCTCTGCAGGAGTGAGGGAGCCACACACACATGGCTGTTCCCTTCTACTGTTTTCCTGGAACAGAACAACCTCCCAGTGGAGCCAGCCTACACTGGTCCCTACTAGGACAGCCACAGGTATCAGCAGCTGGCTCTAGGATGCCTGTAAGCCAATGGCTGCCCATCTGCTTGGATATTCCTGTTTGCAGCTCTACTGTGGGGAAGCTCACACTTAGTATTATTTTTTATCTTTAATTCAATTTCTCTACCATTATGTTCTAATTTTCTTTCTATTGCTGTGATAAATATTGCTAAAAGGAACTTGGGGGAAAAAGAGTTTATTTGGCTTGTATGTCCTAATCACAGTCTGTCAGTGAGGGAAGCCCAGGCAGGAATTGAAGCAGGGTAGGAACCTGAAGTCAGGAACCGAAGCAGATGCCATGACCATGGAGGAGTGCTGCTTGCTGGCTTTCCCCTCATGGCTGCTTCAGCTCGCCTTTTCATTCAACCCCAAATCACCTGCCCAGGGGTGGTACCACCTCCAGTGGCCTATATTCCCCTATATCAAGCATTAATCAAGAGAATACCCCCATAGACATGCCTAAAGACTTCTTGTGGAGGAATATTCTCGACCTTTCTTCTCTTCCCTCAGATGACTTTAGCTTGTTGACAGAAAACCAACTGGCACGCCTTATAATGACATCCTGGCTTTGAAACAGTGCTTCCAGTCAGCCTCCAAGCCTGATCTCATCAAGATTTTTGTCCTCTGTGATTAAAATTCTGACACTGAGACCTTCGTAGGAGATCATGCAGAATAGGCTCAGAATTGTCTGCTTCCTTGATGGATTTTGAATTTTGAAGACTGATAACTGACAAGAAAGCCAACCTGTCATCAGTTAGAGTACACACCCTAAGTTTGTTGTCTGTGCAGCCGAATGAAAGTCACTCAAATAAATCTCCGCTATGCTGCTCCAGCCTTGAGGCCTTTCTGTGTATAGTGACATGTTCAAAAGAAAGCAAAACTAACTCCCAAAGCTTTGGAAAAGCAATGCAATGTTTCCCCTAAAGGTTCTTGAGAAGGTGACAAAGGAGAGAATACATTACGTCACACAAAGAAAAGAATTCTACAAGCCCTGCTTACTATTCTGTCTATACAAGGTCCTGCAACAACCAGGAGCAGAACTATGGTATACAACCATGCAGGTTGTACACTACCCAACTCTAAAGGTCACATTCACATTACAGTGTGTGTGTATGATATTAATGGTGCATATACTATAACACACACACACACACACACATATATATATATATATATATATATATATATATATATATATATATATACACACACACACAGAGAAACTTTCTAGAATGTTTTTAAGAAGGAATAACTTTTATATAATGATATAATTGATAATTGATTCCTTCTCTTATCCTTCTTTTCTAACTTTCCCCCCAACTCTCCAGGCTCTACTAGATTTCCCTCCTTTTTTCTTTTGCCCAATCCTCTGACCACCATCTTTAGTTTGGACAATAATCTATGTCCTCACCAAGACATGAGTTTAGTTTTAACCACTTTTTTTAATGCTGTATCTCTTTACTACTATCAGCATCCTGGGGTAGCTCTGCAAAAATAAAAACTCCATCTCCCAAAGTGAGATGAATTATTTCTCACCAGAGAGACCTGAATGCTTATGTCATTATTCAGAAGACTGAAGAACTTGGGAGAGACACAGGAGAAACTTCAGCATAGTAAGAGACCTAGACCACCTCTTCAACTGGATCCTCTAGCCAGTCATGCCCAATGGTTCTCAACTATTCCACGGATAGGTTTCCTGAACCCTACTGCATCCCATAATATCTCCTCAGTGATTTTATTTTGTTTATCAAGTCTTGGTCCTGGTGGTAGAAGGCCAGCCTCATTCAGAGACACATGGGGAAAGGTGTGGCACTAGCTGTCCCCAACTTCAATAGGGACAAGTTTTCTATATCAGCCATCTTCTCTCACAATATTTCCCCAAACTGTGGAGTGAGCAGAGGAGTTCTGTATTCTGAATGAAACTCCCAACCTGTGATGCTTATGGAGGGCACTGGCACAGGCTAGCCTGTCTCCCTACATCTACATTTGATCAGCACATTGAGTCTTTCTCCAGAACTCTAGAAAGTGTTTAGGAGCACTATTTAAATGCTTTCTGGCTGCAAGAAGACGATGCCACCACTTATTCAATGCTTCTGTGAGCCGTTGGCTCTCTGCTGCCCACCATGTAATGCCCCACTGTGGGAGCTCTGTCTGCCTGCTCCATGAACTCCTGGCCAGCAGTATGTCTCACCTGGCTGTCCTTCCATGTGGTTGATTATCCTTATCTAAATCTAGAGGACCAAACCCTGAAAATGGTAACATCTACCGAAAGGGGAGTCTCCTATTCTGGGGCTCCTTGTCTCACTAGCTTTCTGCCCTCTCTCTTGATCTAGAACACCAGAGTCCTTAGCCACACAGCTGCTGATTTCTCTCCCTCCATTTCCTTTCTCTTCCCGCATTCCCAGCTCTCCTGTCTTCTCCCTAAATAACACATCACGATCTAACCAAATCAATCACCTACTCTCAGCACCCTCCCCGGGGGGCGTTTTTGGAGAATGTGGTACAATCTTCCTGTCACTTTGTCTTCTGATGAAACCCAGCAGCGGTGAGCAGCAGTTCCTGTCAGTACAACATTATAAACAATCTATGTGGGGCAGGGCAGAGGAGAAAGAGAAGCCAAAGCAAAACACAGGTCCTGTTCCTGGCTCAGTCTCCATACCCTTCTTCACTACACACATTTAAGTATCCTGTATCCCCAGACCTGAGAATTTCAGAGTCCCAGTTCCAGGCAGAGTCTTCATAGACTGTCAAGTATCCTTGCCCAACTCATTGGGACTTTAGACATGGAATCAGAAAGGGGGATGGGTGTCGGGAGGAGAGGCTTGGGCAGAAGAGAAGGCTGGCGCTACAATTAGCAACAGAGGATGGTGATGAGGTCATGATGGACAGTAAGAACAGGGTGCAGGGAGCACACGACCACTGAAGCCAACACAGAGGGAGGAGATAGAAGGGAGGCTGCACATGGTCATATAACTCTGGAGGAACTGGCCAGGAGGTGGGCACTCCATTCTGTGAGCAGCTAAGACACTGATTGCTACAGGTGGCCCAGTTCCCAGCAAAGGGCCTTGTTCTATTTTCTGTAGCTGTAACAGAATACCTAAGGTTGAACAGGAATAATAAACCAAAGTTTGTGTGCCTCATGATCCTAAACACTAGGAGTGTAAGATCAAGGGATCTGGTGAGGCTCTCCTTGCTGTGTCATCCCGTGCTGGGAGGTGGGAGATGGGAGGGAGAGGGGGAAGGTAGAGATGAGCATGGTGAGTTCATCTTATCAAATCCTAACTCTTTGGTAATGATAGTAATTTATTCATGTGGTCAGACCTCTCATAGCCTTTCACCCCTCAAAGCTTATACCTCTTAATATTATTGAAATGCAAATCACATTTTCAACACATAAATTTTAGGCTTCCCATAGCAAGAAAACAATATTTGCTTAGTCCTTAGATAAGATGGCCTGTCTCTGGCCCTATGCCACTGCCCAGTTCTGAGCTATTGTCACTTTTATTCTTCTTTTACTGTACTTCCGGTGCCCCAATCCATGCACACCTTGATGCCATAGAATCTTACTTCAAATCCAGTTCTAAATGTCATGTATACGCATAGTCCATTAGCGGATGCCCACTGGGCAAATTCCTCACGCCCTCTCTCACTTTTTCCTTGGTTTCACTCATAATCTAGGGTCTAGGATCAGTCTAAAACAAGCCACTGTGTTTTGTTCACTAACTCGAGCAGCTCAGATCCTCTGCTGTCAATGCGGTTATTGAAGGAGTATGATCTCTCTGTCTCCATCCATCTACCCTACCTCCTGCCATCTTCCTCTCCCCCCCTCCTAAGCAAGTTTCTCTGATGGTTTCCTCCTCAATTACCATAGGATTTGGGATTTGCCTCTTAATTATTGTTATTTATATCCCTCTCCTGTCATCTTATTACACAGCCAGAGGGTCAGGGCCCACATCTGGTTTCGTCCTGCTGAGTTCAGAGCCCTACAGAGCAAGACAATCCATAAATATCATGTAATCTCTTCCCAGCTGGGGACTTCCCTCTGCTGTGGGTTAGCAGACATCTGTGTTCACCTTTCCTTCCACCTACAGAAAGGAACAGAAAGGAGAAGGACGAAAAGACCTCCACAGGCATCAAAGGCATCTCCAAGGGACAAAAGACAGAGGACAGCCAGCTGTTTATTTCTAGTTCTTCATTATCAGCCTCTCTCAGGTACACGCGGCCTCATTACCAAGGAAGCATTCAGCTAATTTCCTCAACTCCTACTGCCTCAGTGTAGTCTAATTTTAACAGTTATTCTCAGTCGCTTGTTTAACGATGTAAGAATGTTGAAGTGACAGGTGCCTGCCCTTGGATGTGTCTGTCTGTCTGTCCCTTGCTAAGGAGATCGGGAAATGTGCAGAACTTAGGGACTGGCACCCTCACTCTGTTTTTGACACCTTTCAGGCAGAGCATATCCCTGGCTCAAGAAGTGAAAGTGACCCTACCATGGCATATATATTCAAAGCATTTATATATTTCTAAGAATCTCAGAAGAGAGACCAGAACTGCAGCATTCACTTGCCTGGGACGTTAAATGGGTTAGTGATGTCGGCTGTTGGGAAACAGGCGAGTCTAACTTGTTAGATCGAAGGTAGTGGGTGGCAAGAGCTAAGGGCATACTCCGTCAGGAAAATAGCTATTTTTCCCTTCAAGAAGTCTTGGGGTGGGAAAAAAAGGTCACCAGGGTGTTTAATTCCTAGCACCCCACCAGGGAAGAAAGCTTCGGGATTCATTGTCACCTGCCCCCCGCTGTGCAGTGTTCATACCTAGACTGTTCCTATCTGTCTAACCTCTATCCTTCTTGTTCTAGCTCTTGCCTATGCTAGCTCCCTTCTCAGGAAAGACAACAAGCTGCTTGTTGGCTCAATTTTTCTGTCTGTAAAAATAAATTGCCATTTAAGTGGTTATACTTCGTGAGTCTCTCCCAACTTTGAATAGTGTATATATTGTAAAAAATAAAATGCTCACACTAAAAGACACATTTTAAATATTATTGTACTGTGCCTCCCCAAAATGCCATTTCTCCTATTTACTTTGAATCATTTATACTTCATAATAACCCTAGGATTTGCGTACATAGTCAAAGCTCCTTGCGATTAAGCAACTCCCCAGTGCTTCTGTTTATAAGCCATCCTGGGATGGTGTGCCAGGGTTCAAGAGTTTTCTGACACACTGGCATGCCTCTCAACTTACCGTAAAGGCTTCTTTCATATGTCACACATCGTCCTCTTAGCATTTAAGTCCTCTTCCTATTCTTTCAGAGTGTACCATCCACCCACTGGTGGATCCCGACTATGAGACAGGCGCCTTATAGACCTGCATCATCGAGGTGTATTGAGTTCAGTGCATTCTGGTTAGAACTGTCCTAGAACTTACGAACGTCCTACTGGTCCCTTCCCATTTCTCCGTGTTTCCCATCTATGGTCAAATTCTCTCTCACTCCCTTTCCTCTTCTGTCCTCCACATCAGAATCATAGTCATATGACCTTCAAAAAAATGCACTAACCGCCAACATATTACAAAGGACCAATGCCGGAAAGCCACATGCCTCTTCTTTCCTGTCTGAGTTGCTGGACAGTGTTTTGTTTTGTTTTGTTTTGGGTACAGATTGAAGAGGCCCAGGCTGCCCAACTCAGAGAAGGTACACAAATTCCCTCCATCCCAAGGCTCCATGACCACAGAGGATGCTCCTGCTGTCTTGCAGTGTATTGATCTGTTTCTATCAAAAATCATATGCTTTGTTCTGGGTGTTCTGAATTCAAGGGCTTTGGGGAAAAGATGTGGTTGAAGTAGAAGCCCTACATTTTCCTTTGTGACACTTGAGGGACAAGTCCACAAGCAAAGTGGGAAGGAATACTGAGGGTGGCCTCATTTACCCAGGTAATCAATGAATGTCATACCTCCCTATGCCTTAGAATTAGAGGTAGAGTGTATCAAGCCTTCTAAAAGTTACCTCAGAAATTCTGTCTTCCATAAAACACTCCACTCATCTTTACTATTCTCAGTAAAGAGGAAGAAAAGAGGTGGGGTGTGTTAGCATGATAGTTACCTCAGCCAGTGTTGCAGACACACAGCACACAAGAGTTCCAGGAGAGGATACAATCTCCACACCTCACTCCTCAAGGCATTAGAGGTGAATCTGTATCCATCTCTCACTCCTTCCCGCCATCAGCAACTGCCTACACCTGTACTCACATCCAACATGAGCTTGTGAGATTTAGCTTAGTGCAATTAAAACACAGCACAGCCCCACCATGGCTCTCTTAGCAACAATCACCGAAAATATGTGACTCAATTTGGTTATGAATGTCATAGAAATCATTACTATTCATCCATGCTCACATCAATTAATTGTGAAAGGGAGCCTCAAGTCTCTCCTGGAAAGAGGCTCTTTGGAGATTTTTTTTTTTTTTTGCTGTATGAATTTAATATTTTCATCAAAAATATTTTTTAGGGCTGAAGAGATGACTCAGTAATTAAGAGCAGGCTTTCAAAAGACCTGGGTTCAGTTTTCAGCACCCACTTGGCAGCTCAAACTGTAACTCCTGTTCCAGGGCATATGATGCCTTCTTCTGGCCTCAACTGGCATGAGTCATTGTTTGATGGGTAGTAGATACATTCAAAGTACTTATACATACAAAATAAATAATTTTTTAAATAAAAATTATTTCTGCATGTATATTGTGGTCAGTTATATTAGCAGAATATCAATCACAGAACATATTTCAAAGAAGAAAAATACCTCACCCTTCAGTATTTTGTGGTTGCAAGCATTTTCAAACGTTAGTTTAACATACTTGTAATCTTCTATAGAAAGTCAGATGGAACTCAATAGAAAAGGAAATAAAGAACAACTCCTGAGTACTAAAGAACTTTTTGTAATGTTCAGTTTTGGCCATTGTTGTGGTTTTTTTTCCCTATGGTTAGTTTTTTTGTGTATAGAAAATGGCAGGCATCAAGTGCTTTGGTATTTAATTGCCTCTTGACATGGTAAAAGAAAGCGGTAGTGATTTTACTACGAATTTGCAATATTTATAACAATATGGATATAATATCTTCTGAGATTAAGCACGATACAAATAAAGGTAGATATTGACTTAAAATATACAAGAGCTCTTTTTCATTCTTATAATGGGTCACTGCGCCAAAACGACTCAGGATTCCTTTTCTAAATGAGCTAGCAACATCCAAATGCAGAGAGGGAACTTGCAATAAAGAAGTAATGGCCAGCATTGAAGAACAAAGAGGAATTTGTGACCAGGGCAGTGCAAGCAGGTGCCAGGGTTCCTGCTGCCTGCAGCAACTCACTTCTGCTCTGTCTGTGCCTGACACAGAGAAAGTGAGACATTCTGGGTAAGAGACAGGTTACCTATATCCTTCTTCTAGCTCGTTTACCTGCCAAGCAGAACACCTTAAGCTTATCAATTCCAAAGCTACTCATCTACCATACGTCAGACCAGACCTATCCTCTAACTGCTGAGGGCACCAGGTGTCATCAGCCATGGAGTGTATTCAGAGTGACCACAGAAGCCGGAAGGTCTTGGCAAACATAACTCTCTTCTGACTCATTCTCAAGAGGCAGCTTGTTTGCACGTCCCTTAGGGAATCCCTCCTGTCTCTTTTCCTACCTTAAGTTTCTCCACCACCGAAGACCATAACACTGCGATTGGTCATGCTTTCTTGTCATGTGCTTGCCTCTCTCGTTAGACTCTGTGTCTAGGAGGCTCGCATATTGTCTCATTCCTATCCACTCTCTATATAGCTGCCTGCTCACAAAATAGAAACTTAGAGCAAAGGCCAGTTTATAAGGGAGATGTGATTCTTCGGGGGCAGGGCCAATCAGGGAAGGCTTTTCTTGTCATGTGCAGAAACATAAGAAGGCTTTCATAGGTGTTCAGGTGGGCTCCAGCCAGCAGAGCTTCACCCCTTCTGCCTCTCCTTTCCTTAGACTTCCCTCCTCACAGAGCTGGCTGCTGTGACCACAGATGGTGGGAAGAAACACGATTTATATTTCATTATTTGGTGTGGAGAGTGCTGTGGCAGATGGAGAATTATGTCCTCACCATCCACCCCCCAACACCTTCTCCCTCAGTTTGTGAATCTTTGAAGACAACTGTCTGAAAGGGGTCCAAAGGCAGGAATACAAGATGAGGAGCAGCTGGGGAGAAGGTGGTCTGACTTTAGAAGAGACTACTCAGATCTCCACGGCTGTCCACAGCACCATGACAGATATAGCTGAGGGGGCAGTCGGGGAGGAAGACGGTTAGGGAAGGAGGGAAAACACCTGTCCATGTGTGAAAGCTAAAGGTCTGAAGATCTTGGAATCTCACAAGGCCTCTAAAATTCTCAAACAAAACACTAAGAACAAAAGGAGTTCTGTCTGAACCTGAAGGGGAGGCTACGAGCTGGCTTCTAACTGAATGGAGTTAGCCTGCCCTCCAGGGTAGCCTACCTTCTGGAGTTTCCTCCTGCCCAGGCCCTACAGATCTGCCAGTGGATGTTGCTTGCTGCTTAGGACTCGGAAGATGGCTTGGTCTGTAAAATGTTTGCAGTACAAGCATGAACAACTGAGTTCAGATTGCTAGCACCCATGCCAAGAGTTGGGCATGGTAGAATGCACCTATAATCCCAGTGCTGGAGAAGCAGAGACTGGAGGATGTCAGGGGCTCATTGGCCAATCAGTCCAACCAAGTTGGTGAACTCAGAAAGAGTCCCTATCTCAAAATAAACAAACAAAATGACGGTGGAGGAACCCTAACAACATTGGTCTGTGGCCCGTATGTACACAAACACATACACATGCCCCTCCTGTGCCTGAACACAAAAGACATCACAAGCTACTTAATGTGTGGATTACTTTTTTTTTCTGTCCTGTTGTGATTATGAGGATACTTTGAGCCAACCCATATCTACCCTCAAAGTTCAGTTAGTGTACAGTGATCCCACACCACACCATGATTGCCTCCCTGTGCTATCTCAATATTTGTTTGCTTCCATTTCAATAAACCAAATGGGGAAAAAACCCCTAGGACTGAGAAAGTGGCAGAATCAAATGAACCACTGGACTGAAGTTCTGCAGGGAACGGGGCACATTCCAATTACAGACAATACAAACGGAGCACAGAATATGTGGAAGAGAAAGAGGAGAGGGAGGGGGAGGAGAGGGAGAGGAAAGAGATGTAGGGGAGAGAGGGGAAAGAGAGAGAGAGAGAAAGAGAAAGAAGAAGAAGAAGAAGAAGAAGAAGAAGAAGAAGAAGAAGAAGAAGAAGAAGAAGAAGAAGAAGAAGAAGAAGAAGAAGAAGAGAGGAGGAGGGGGAGGGGGAAGAAGGACCAGGGAGATAGAGAGGGAGAAGAAATAGGAGAGACAGAAAGGTGGTGGGTAGAGAGAAGGGACAGGGAGAGTAGAGGGAGGGAGAGAGAGAGAGACAGATTGATATGTTAGGTGACTTCAGTCATGGCTGCTGAAGATGTAAGGGCTGCATGGGTTCACAACACCCGACTGCCTTGTCTGCCTCTGAGGAGACAAGCAAGAAGAGCCATGAACAAGACCAGCCAGTCAACCTCTGTTATCAGATTCTACCAAGGTTGGAATTCTAGACAGCCCTGCTTCCTTCACTCCTCCATGGCTGAGTGCTTCTGTCCCTACCGACGCAAGCATGCAGACACCAGACCAGCAGCTCCAGCTCTTGCCAAGCAGCTGCACCTAGCTGTGTATCATGTGCTCCAGCTAAATGGAAGAAGGTGCAATGTAGTCTCAGACCTGACTCCAGCTTAGCGGTTATGAAGATTTCCAATCACTATGAGTCCTAACCCAGCCCAGAAAACAGCAGCCAGATCAGCTTGTAAATATTCAGAGCTAACTATGGGCAGGCACAGTGCTAAATACTGTAAGAGGTACCCTCCATAATCCTTACTGTAATTCTCAGAGGCAGTTTTATTTATTAGCTCTATTTTGTGGATGAACAGACAAGGCTAGATGCTAATTAGGTGAACAAATGGAGCTATTCCAAAGTCAATCATAGGTACTAAGGGTCTTAGCCCTCAGGCAGCACCCCCAGTTTCCAGAATTGGCTTACATACTCCTCTTTTGGGTTCTACAACAGATCATAGCACTTGCCACATAATATTAGAAATAAAGAAATAAATTGCATATCATGAGCAAAATGAACAGAATATCAGTGGAAAGTACATGTGTGGTTGGCAGGTGTGTGTGTGTGTGTGTGTGTGTGTGTGTGTGTGTGTACTTGTATGTATTTGTTTCTTCAGGAACATAGATAAGGACAATACCCTATGGTGGTGGGTCTCAAACTTCATTGCCATAGAATTTAATATGTAGTTACGTTTGCGAATTGTTGTTTTTAAAGATAAAGATAAACAAAATAAAAGGAATATGTGTCTCTGGATAGCATCATGGAGCAGAATTTCCTGATAGCCTGGAAACTCCCTTTGGAAGTAGCTTAAGACGGACACCAACCTGTATCTCACTTGCTCTCCCAAAAGCCATAGCAAAGAGGAATAAAGAGGGAAGGAGCCTAGCAGCACTTGGATGCCTGGAATGCCAGCCATCAGTCAGAGGGAGAAAAACAGCAGCAATCACATGCTTGCAAACACATACATGCACATAGCCCATATATATGCACAGCTCATTCAGCTCTGCTGTGTAGCTCTCTCTATCAAAACTACCATCAGATCAGTAATCAGCCACAGCCACAGCTTTCTCGGCTTCCCACCAGGCTCTGACTAAGGGAGAACTTCTCACCCATCTTTCCTACTCCAAGGCGGGCTGAAATCCAGTTTCCTTCTGTATAGTCTCTTCCTTAACTCACACAATGACGAAGAATTCCTTGTAGGGCCTGCCCTTCCTACCATTTCTTTTAGAACTTGCCTCATGTTTTAAGTAGATCATGGTGCATAGTTTCTTCTTCTAGCCCAGGAAACCCTAGGATTTAACTGCCCAGAAGTGGGCCCATGTCTCCAACATAGATCTTTGGTATGAAACTCAGGTAAAATTTGACTCTGCCCATTGCCTGAAAATGTGAAACTAGTCCTGGCAGATGGCCTCAGTGTGGAGGCATGAGGCTCCTGTGAATCAGCAGCCTCAGGGTGAGCAGGGGAGAATGTATCTGTTCTCCAGAGACCAACCCACTAAATGTCCTGAGTCCAGGACCATGGACAGAGAAGAGCAAAATCAAAATATCAAGGGACAGAAAACAAGCTTTGAATACCGGAAAGAACTTATGATTCAACCTGGGCATCCAAGAGTAGATCACAGCTTTTGGAAATCTGGAGTCGAAAAAGAGGATATGTCAGGGGAAAATAAAAAACAAAACAAAACAAAACAAAAAAACAAACAACAAACAAAACAAAACAAAAAAAAGTGTGTACAACAGCACAAACAACATAGCAGACTATTCCAGTCACAAAGTGTCTTTGTTCCTATAAGGGATGTGACAGAATCACCCAAGGAAGGTGCCACAACCCAAGTTCTAGCAAGGCGTCCTCTCCCTTTCCCTTTTGGGTACCGGGCAGGTCACTGGACCCATGGACATCAGTTTCTTTATCCACAAAGTATGACTGTATGCATGGTGGTTGGTTTTATTAACACGACAAACTCAAGCTACCCTGAGGAGACCTCAGTGGAAGAATTGCCTGCATCAGACTGACCTGTGGGCATGCTTGTGAGATATTTTCTTGAATAGTGATGTGGGCGGGCCATCTTAGGTGTGCTGTCAATTCTGAGCAGGCAGTCCTGGATTGTATAAGACATCAAGCTGAACAAACCACGGACAGCAAGCCGGTAAGCAGCATCTCCCCATGACCTCTGCTTCAGTTCCTGCCCCATGCTCCTCCTTTGAGCTCCCACCCTGGCTTTCCTCAATAATGTACTCTGCCCATAAGAGGTAATAAACCCTTTCCTTCCCCAGTTATCTTTGGTCACAGTTTTATCACAGCAGCAGAGAACAAACTAAGACAGGTGGTAACATCTTTCCTTTTGGCTCTACTATGTGAAGTTAATTAAATGACATCAGATAATGTATATTGAAAGTAAAGAGTAAAACATAATTTGTGATCAATATTTACCTGCCTTGGTGTTCTGCTTCCTTGAGATGAGATTCCCATGTCATGTAGAGTGACTTTACTCCGGAAGCTGCTCGTCAAATATTTGCTAAGGCATTGTTGATTTTGGGTTTTGAAAAAGAAGTAATGTAAACTCAGTTGCTTCTATCCCAAGGCTAACAGAAAGAACGGGAGGAGGGGGGAGTAGGTTAGAGATCCAGATGCTGTGTGGATGAGCAGGTCAGCAGCAGCCTTCATAGGGATGCTTCTGTGCCTCTGTGGATTGCCTGGGAACATCTGGAAGGAAAAAAAAAAGCAGGGAAGGTAGACAAGGGGCCGAGCCTTTGGAAGGCTCTTGGCTTCCAGCCTCCTTCTGCTACTATGAAGCTTGACACCTCTAAGCAGGTATGAGATCAGGTAACTCTTTCTCCATTGGCTACAGTTGACTGACTAACATCTCACCCAGGGTCCAAGTCCACTCTATGCTTCCACAAACAGAATACCCAAGATTGGGTAATTTATAAAGGAAGAGATTCATTGCATTCCTGGAGGCTGGAAGTCAGAGTTTGGAAGGCTGTGTCTCCTGAGAGTCATCTTATTATATCATCCTTCTGTGGAAGGCAGAAGGAGAAGGGAGGGTTCAAAGACATGGAAGGGCTGAACTCGCTTCTATAACAAACCCACTCCTACAACCTCTACATAAATGCACTCACAAAGCAGAGTCCTCACAACCTACTTAGTCATTTCTTAACGATCCCACCTCCAAATGCTGAATTAACGGAGATAAAACTTCCAAGACAAGTATTTGTATGTAGAGAAGTGAATGTTTAAACTAAAGCAGGCAGGCAGACTACAAGGGACGAGGACGGCCTCTGGAACCAGTCAGGCACTATGTAGAAAGTAGAGGAGAGTGAACCCTGAAGCTAAAGGGCTATGAGTTCAAAAGAGGCTGCTACAAAGGGACCGTGGGTAGATTAAGTTTTGAGCAAGCATGAGCCAGAACATAGAATTTAGAGCAAGAAATGAGGAAGCCTAGTTAGATGGAGGTGAAACCGGCAGACAGATAGATGCAGAGCTGGACAGAAAGCATGATTGAAGGGTTAGGACCCTCAGGGCACTGCTAAACCCTGGCACCTCTTGTGTTTGATGTTGTTTCTGTTTTCGGCCTTCCCCAGGCCCAACTCACCGGATCCTCCTGCTTCCAGAGCCTGCTAATCTTCTCCAGAGCAACTTGGAAGCGTTGTAGCTTACACTCTTGTTTTCTGTCTTTCCCATGCCTGCTTCTTGCCATTCCCCAAACCTAAGCTAACAAACAGCCTGGCTTGAGAATCTGGCAGCTTGTGTCTCCGTGCCTGGGGTCGTTGACAGGCTCCTTAAGTCTCTGTCTAGTAAAACTGGAGCAGTGAACTGGAGCTAATGAATGCTAGCTCCCTGCAGGAAGCCCTCCACACTAGGACTGACAGTGAGCCCTCGTGGGCTGGCTGGTGTGTATTGCATCTGCCCGTTGTCCATATGTCCTAGTTAGCTAGGGACAGACTACCAGTGCCCCCTTCCTGCCTGGGCTTTACAGCTTAAGTATTTCAGGAGGTGATAGGTGCCCAACACTCTGTCCTGACTCTAAAAATTACAAAGCCTGAAACAAAGCTTTGGTGGTACCCTGCTATATCACCTTCTCTTTATACATCATGAAACTAGGGTTTCATGCATATGAGGGTGAAGCCCCTGCCCCTTAAGCTCTCTCTGTTCTCACTGCTGCTCTCTTTAGAGTAACCCCATGGTAGACCTTCAAGCCTAGGGATTTCTGTACCAGTGATGAAGCCCACCCAGAGAATGCGGCCCAGTAAACCATGTCAGGTGGTTCAAGTCAGCTAGGTTCTTTTTTCTAAGCAACTTGATGGAGATATGTATGTAGATTTGTTGACATTGCTCTCTACATACAGGCCCCAACAGGAGCAAAGGCTCCATATCTGATCTCTTTCTAGGCTGCAGAAAAGAGCAGCTGTCAGGGCTGAAGAAATGGCTCAGTAAAGTGGTTGCTCTATGGGCACGAAGACACAGGACACAGGTGGAAAGTTGAGTGTGATAGGAGGGTCGTGTAATCTCACACAAGCAGGCATGCACATGCATGGACACCCAACATACACGATGTCTGACACTCTGACAGTATTTCCTGAAAATGTCCCAGGATTAAAGGGAGCAGTGTGTGTGTGTGTGTGTGTGTGTGTGTGTGTGTGTGTGTGTGTGTGTGTGTGTGTGTTTATGTGTGGGTTGGAAGGAGAGAGAGAGAGAGAGAGAGAGAGAGAGATAGATCAGCATTATTAAGAGGCTGCACGGGTGGCTGCTCTCTCTGACTACACCCCTCCAACAGCTGTTTCAAAAGAAACATCTACAAATAAATATTTATAAAGCAACTTAGCCATGGCCCACACACTTGGGCACACACATGCTCAGTCTCTCTGGGCACTCATGTGTTCCCCAGCCTCAGAAATTATCCTCCTCTCTTTCTAGAATGCTAAGCCAATGCAGACTGGAGAGGCACTCACTAAAGACAGTGGCACAGCTCCTTCAGGCCTCAGGGAAGAGGGACCAGCTTGTCTCTAGGCCCTTGTAGTTGCTCCTCTAGGTCAGATGATCACAGATCTATCAAGCTCTATGGGAAAGGCACTTTTTACTTTTTTGCATATCAGAGAGCATCAAGCTGTCAGAACCTCTGAGCTAAGAGAGGCTTTAGGGAATGCCTCCTGTCACTCCATTTCATGCAACATGTAAACAGTCTAAAGCCACAGGCATCTGCAAACGCATTGTGGTTTGGCTAAATGTAAAAGTCCGGGTGGGCTAAAAGTTATGACGGATGACATCAAGTTCTCAAAGCTTGACACAGTAAGGCAGTTCACAGGAGGCCAGCAGTAGCGGATTGGAAGGCTCTATTCCATAGTCACACGGGGACTCAGATTTCAGCATCTTTTGCCATCACTATCTCTAACCAGGTGTCGTAGATGGTTGAGAAAGCAGATGGTACACATGAGAGGTGTTGATCTGCCAGACCTCCAAGTATAGCCCCTTCCTCCTGCCCCCATTCTACTGCCAGAAGCCATGATGTAGTCACATTCCCTCACAGGGGAGGTCCTTGAAGAAGGGGACTGTCTTACTAGCAAAGAGCAGCAAGCTATGTTGCTCTCTAGAAGGAGACATATCCCTCTTTCCTTTTTCTTTGAAACCCCACATATAAACTGTCAGACATAACAGAAACGATAAAACAGCTATCACCTTTTGAGGGCTTATTACATACAAGATCCTGTGCCTCATTTAATCCTCACATAAGCTCCTCATACTTTCTCTGTTCAGAGGATAGAAATGGCCGAGAGATGGTCTTGGCATCTCTTAGGTCACAAAGCACATGGTGGAAGGCCCTGCTGGGATGTGAAGCCAGCTCCAGCAGACCATTAGAGCCCAGGACAAGGGACTGAGGAGTTAAAGAAGGCTGAGCTGGGATTCAATGACAGACAGCTGGGTCACTTCAACCTGCAGGTGACAAAAGAGAAGCTGGACCATTGACCCCCACAGTGGAATCCTCACCTCTTCCTCCCAAGCTGGGTGTGAGGCCCAGGGCCTCTGAATCACAGGCAACCTGACAGCTCCTCCCCTGCTGAGCAATAGTGCTTTTTTAAAAAGCACTTACTTTTTATGATCTAATTCAGGATGACATTGAATGTGCTCCAGCACATGACTCTGTCCCTTTCCCACCTGCTCCCTTCCAGTTCCCCCCTTGCTTTCTGTATCACCTGCCCTCTGTATCCTTGTGGGTATGAAGGCCAGTGGCTTCAGTCTAATTGTTTTGTTTGACACTGGATGAATAGGTTGTCCTTAAGCTACAAACCGGATGCTTTTCCCTTTCTGTCCCTCACCCCACTATGTCCCCAAGTTGCTGCACCTTTGCTGCATGCAGACCATAGCATGATCACAGAGGTCATGGCTTCATGGGTACAAACAGGTAGAAGGCTCCAGGCTGATTAGACTGCTTATGACATGCTCTAGGACCTTGATACATCATTAAGGTAGTTCCCACCTTCAACACATAGTTCAAATACTACCTGTGTCACAGGGGTGTGATGAGGATCCGCTGAAGAACAGGTTAGCGCTTTGCCCATGTAATGGCAGATGTTGTCATAAAACCTACTGATGAGGCTGGGATGATTCCGTCGACAAAGTGCTTGCCATACAAGCATGACTCCCTGAGTGTAGATTCCCCAAGTTAAAACCCCACTGCTGGAGCATGGGTTAGAGAAGACAGGTGGAGCTCTGGACCTCATTGGCAAGCTAGTCTAGCTGAATTATTGAGCTCTGGAAACTCTGTCAGTAAATAAGGTAGAGAGTGACAGAAGAAGACATTCAACAAGAACACTCAGGGTTAACCTCTAGCCTCTGTGCACATGTGCATCCTCATATGGATACACATACACACACTTACACACAGAGACACACAAAGACACACACACAGTCACACACAGAGACACATACACAAATACACACATAGAGACACAGAGACACATATACACACAGAGACACAGAGACACGCATACACCCACATATAACACATGTTGTGACTTGGCCATTTGCTATATATTGTAATGCTAAATACTGGCCCCCAACGATGAGAGGATCTGCACATACACACGTGAAGTGATGTAAACTTGTCCCACCAGTTATCCCTGGTTGGTGAACAAAGATGCCTACAGCCAATAGGTGGACAGAAGAGAGATGTGCGGGGTTTAATGTCTGGACTTGGCATCTGAGGAGACTATAAGGAAGGATGAGAGTGTGGGAAGAGGAGAAAAGGCCATGGATTAGGTGAGTCATGAAAATATGGCCATAAGAGTGGGCCAACTGGAGCTAAGAGCTGCCCAGATAGAACATCCCAAATTATAATTTAGGATTACTGATGAAGAAGTAGATTCTATAGCTTAGAAGGTAGATATCTGCCAAGCTTTTGTGCTGATTAGGGCTTATATGTTTTACTTTTTTTTTCAATCTGGGAACTGAATAAATAATTAAATAATTCACAACACTCACTCATACACACACATACACACACACAGACACACATACAAACTCATATAGAGACACACAGATGTACTCATGCACACTCATACACACATACACCCACACAAACACGCACATACACTTAGACACTCACAGACATGCATACTCACATACACAGACACACACACACAGACATGCATACTCAACACACACAGACACACACACATACTCAAGTACACTCATGCACACTCACAAAGACATGTACAGACATACTCACACATACTCACACACAAACACACATACTCTCACACATATACACACACATATTCACATACACAGAGAGACACACACAGAGACACATATTCACACACAGACACATTCACATACACACACACACAGAGAATGCTGAGAGCACTGATGAATGAGCATTCCTGATGAAGCCCTCCTCATTCCCTGAGTGAGGGTGATGCTGGCACTGCTCAGTCCCTCACCTGCTGTAGCTCTCTGAAACCATCTCAATGTACCCTAGGTTCTGCACCATGGTGATGTCGATTTGGTGTGAAGGAGGCTCAGAAAGTCCTGGATAAAGAGGCAGAAGTGATCTAGATTATGAACAAAAAGCAGAAAGAAGTTGAGCCAGGTCCTCCGCAAAGTAGACACAAGATGGGATTATCCATGCCTTGGTGCTACAAGGAGATTCCTAGGGAAAGGAAATATGGGAGCTGGGAATCCAGCAAGGAAGTCAGGCCACAGCCCAGGTCTTCTCTGAATAAAGGGGAGACAAGGAAGATGGGGTGGAAATGCTCTAGACTTGGTTGCCATGCAATATAATGGAGGTTCAGCACATCTTGGGGCCAGTCAGCTGACAAAAAGCCATACTGTCCCTCAGGAAAAGGTCTTCATCACCCTTAGCCTCAGCCCCTGGAGAAAAGAGGCTGAGGAAGCAGAGGTCCTATGCTGAGGGGGATAGGCATTCTTAGGTCCAGCAACCAGGGCCCTCTCAGAGCCCAGGGTACAATTCCAAACAGGAGACTTATGGGACACAGGCTGTGGCCACCACAGAAGGAGATAGAAAGAGCCGTGTGTATAGATGGAGGTTGGAATTGCTTGAAGACACCATGAGATGAAAAACTACAGATCAAAGTTCGGCAAGAGAAATGTAAAAAGGGCTTGCACATTATGAATTAAAAGGTCTTTGAAGTTTCTTAAATGGCATAAAAGGTGTAGATTGGGAATTCCTTCTTACTGCTTTTGGCTACTTGGATTATCTTCCTCCAATGTGGTTTATGGTTGATTTCAAACCAATTCTGCTATTCAACAAATGATTTAATACAATATGGTGCCTTTGAAGCAATAGACATGATCCCAGGTGTTTTTATTATTGATTATTTTTATTTTATGTATGTGAGTGCTTGCCTGCACATATGTAAACATACCATGTGGGTTCCTGGTGTCCTGGGAGACCAGAAAAGAGGACTGGGTTGCCTGGGAGTGGAGTGATAGATGGTTGTGGTCTTCCATGCGAGTGCTGGGGACTGAACCCAGGGGCTCCTCCGCAAGAATAGCAAGAGATCTTTTACTACTGACTCAACTCTCAGGCCCTTGATGCTGTTGTTTTAAATGTCATGTGTATCTGTATGTATTCATGTGTGTTTGGTGATGGGAAGGTTAGTATGTGCATGTGGAGGCCCCAGGACAAGCTTGTGTGCCCCTCAGGAATCTGCTGACCTCTGAGTCAGGGTTTCTCATTGGTCTGGATTCCACCAAACGGGCTACACTGGCTGTAAGCCCCAGGTCTGCTTATCTCTATCTCCTCAACATTTGGAGTACATGTATGTGTGTACCACCATATTTAGCACTTTTACAAGGGCTCTGGGAACTGAACTCCAATCCTTATACTTGCAAGACAAGCATGTTACCTGAGCCACTTCGCCAGCCTCTGCATGTTTTATCACTAGTAACTCATCTCATCTCCATCACAAACCAACAGTGTGGATCTGATTACTACATGCCAGTTTTACAGAGACGACAATGTGGGCTCAGGGAAGGGAACGTGCCATAAGCCACAGCCAGGAAATGGCAACCATGGGACTTGAACTCTGGAACATGTGCTTCTATGTAATATTCCACTCCATTCTGGTTCCTACTGGCTGTCCTTCTTTCTTGCATTATGCCTTATCTCAGCCCACCAGTCCTGCCCTATGTAGCCACTCTAGATGCAGGTTTCCTGCAGGCAGCCTAGGGGTGGTAGAGCCCTAGAGTTGTCATGGGCCAGCCTGATTGAGACAAATCTATGGAGTCTGCCTTTGGTTCAGCTTCCAAAGGGTTGCAGCTCATATCCCCAGCCTCTGCTCTTGCAGTGTGTGTGTGCAACAGAGACACCTCACAGGAAGCGGGGCCATCTATATTAGGTCCCACAACACTCTGAAGATCTGACCACTGCCCTATGTAATTCCCTCATGGCTTCTTTTCTAGGCATAGGAGAAAAAAAACCCTCTCTCTTTTGCTTGTACATAGAAGCTTCATTTGCTTCACTCAGAGGCTGAACTCAACTCCACACCTCTGAGGGGTTGAGATAGAGTTAGTATTTTATGGGCACTTAGCAAAGTGTTCATTGGAACAAAGATACTTGCAGGGTTAGAATAAAATGGGCTACTCATGATTCCTTTTGTGCCAGAACACTGAATCTAATTTCTTGGGGACTGAGAGGCCAAAGAGATAATTCTGATATCAATTCATTAGGACATCTGGATGTTCAACACTTCCCTGACCCTTGAAGACCCTCACTGGGGCTCTTTCTAGGACACCATTAGGTGTGCAGGAGAGGGTTTTCCTAAGTAGAGAGTACACTGTGCAGTACCCCACAGCCACCTAGATTAGAGCTTACCGCTTGGCAGTACCCCAGGGTATGGAAGTTAAGAGAATGGCTCATGGAGGGCGGAACTATGAGAGTGAATGGAGAAGGAGCATGGGTTACTACTCAGCTTTCCTGGCGCGATGCCCACGGAAGGCCTTCTGCTATGCTGCCAGTGCTACAGGTCTGCTGAGTTCTAACTGCACGGGGTCCAGGAGCATCGCTGCAGTGGGCTCAGAGGCCTCCACATCACATCTGCACACACTGCCACCCTCAGCAATGAAGCTGGCGTCTGGACTCTGCCTGAGAAAATTGATTTCGATTTCCTCTTGTTCCTGTGGGGCTCGGCTGTTGTGACAGGAAGCTGAAACCTAATAAAGACAGCACTGGAGCCGCTCGGGCCCTGAGCCCACTTGAGTGCTGCATTAGGAAGGAGAAGGAGCATGGAGGGAGGAGGAGGAGGAAGGGGAGAGGGAGGAGGAGAGACTAGCTTACTTCTTTGAACAACTGGCAATGGCTTGCATAATTCACACATAGACACACACACACACACACACACACACACACAGGTACGTGCACACATGCACACACACAGACATTCGCGTGTGCGGCTAGAGAGCCAGACAGAGGAGAGGATATGTTTCCGAAGTGCTTCCTCAGCAGGTATGCCTCTGAGGTAGCCTTCAAAGGAGACCATCTTCAGGACAAATGACTGATATGGTCACATAGGCATCGTGCTTGTGACTTACTGTATGGCCACTGACATCCTGAATAACTTAAGGATTTATCTATCTATAATTTTATTCTTCACTTATTTTTGAGACAGTATCTCATTATAGCCCATGCTGGCCTTGAACTCCTCATCTTTTTCCTTTCACCAGACAAGGGCTGGGATTGTAAGCATGTGCTACCACTCTCTGAAAATTAAGGTTGTTTTTTAAATAACTGTTTCATAACTGAAGCCTGAAGGAACCCTGTAACATGACCAAGGTTTCTCGACCATCCCTCCAACACCTGGTGGCACCCAGGCCCTGCCTAAGCTCCCTTTTCCCCAGTAAACACCATCACCCTCCAGGTCTGACAGACACCTGGTGGAAGAACAAGAAGGCTAGGTTTGGATGAACAGCCCTTGAAATTTATTGAGGCTGGGTACAGAGGCAGCCACCCTATCCTAGGCTGGCAATACAACAGTGCACTTGAGGTAGGTACAGTCTGACCACCTCTGATCCAGATACTAGGAATGCCTATTGTAAGAACTTTAGTGTCTCTGCAGTCACTCACTCACATCTTGATTGAGCTCTATATGGTGATTCAACACCCAGTGGACAGAACACATTCCCCTATGCCAAGTGACCTTATAGCATGGCCTGGGCTCTTATGAGTGTCTGTAATTGCCTTAAGAACCTCATATCTTAATAGATTAAAAAGCATCAGGACGGAAGAGAAAGAGAAAGAGGGGTGTGTGCAGGGACAGAGAGGGAGAGGGAGGGAGGGAGATAGGGAGGGAGGGAGAGAGAGAGAGAGAGAGAGAGAGAAAGAGAGAGAAAGAGAGAGAGAGAAAGAGAAAGAGAGAGGGAGGGAGAGAGAAAGAGAGAGAGAAAGAGAAAGAGAGAGAAAGAGAGAGAGAAAGAGAGAGAGAGAGAGGAACAAACCAGGTGGGAAGCATGCTACAGTTTTTAATCAGTATTTTTCCTTGTTTTTTTTATTTATTACTAACCTCGAATTTTTATTTTGCAACAGGCTCTGAAAGTATGACGCCTCACCTATGTTTCCTCCACAGCCAGCAGCGTGTATTTTGATGGGTTTGTAACTGAGCAGAGCCAGGCCCCATGAAGACAAGGACTTGTAGGGCTGCAGTGAGATGCTCCAGGTTTCCGTCTGCAGCCTCAGACCCCAGCATCTCCCCTTGCCTTGTGGGCTCCAAAGGACCTGGACCCTCTGCAGATTCCACCAGCCTGGCTCACTCCTGCCTTGTTCCCATCTCTGCTTGGCTGACTTTCTCCCTCTCCACCATGATGAGGGTGGCCTTTGGTGCTTTCTCTTCCTTCATCTGGCCACTCCGTCTTCGTCTGTCTCCCTGCCAACTATGCAGACACATAATACTGAGAGTAAGCTCACCAAAATGTGTTTGGCTGGATGTTCTGTGATTCCTGACCTGAAAGCTAGATAATCTCTCTTACTTTAGCATCCAAAACATCTCACAGTACATCTTACAGACAATAAGCATATCACTCCCTGGCTAAATCCTTCATGACCTTTTATGGTACTTGCATGCACACATGCACTCATGGACACACACACACACACACACACACACACACACACACACACACAAGCACACGCACACAATCAGGGATGGGAGAGACTCCCTTTCCTTGGCCCAGTAACTTCCATCATTCTCCCTTCCTCGTCCCCCTGGCTGTAAAGGTCATCACACTTCACACTGCTCTTGAAACCCTTCTTTCTATTGTTATTAAGCTGGGCTATTCATGAGCTAATTTAACTTTTCTCATATAGAATATGAGCTGCGCAAGAGTGGGGACTGGGTTAGCATGAGTAATACCGGGTCCCTCCCCCTCCTTGCTGATATATAACAGGCATTTTGGAAATAGCTGTTGGGTGGATGAGTAGACTACCATTTACAGAGTGCAGTGGTTCCTCCCAGTTGCCTCGTCTCGTTTAATCCTCAGAATAGCCTTTTCATTGGTATTTCCACTCCATAGAAACCTAAAATATCAAAGGTCATGTTATAGACACAAAACTATTCTGTAACCAAGCTGGACAGGACCTTCCACTAAACATACTCACACTTACTAGCTTCAGCCTTGACTCTGATACTGCCTCCTACTGAAATGTCCCTTCTCTATTACCAACTGAAATCCCAGTCACCTTGAGATTAGCTCTTTCCACTTGGCCTTAAATGCATGCACGAAGTCATAGCCTGGGATTCTGAGACTGGAGTGATTTGAATTTTAACTGCTTATCCATTTCCAAGCTATACAACCCTGCCCAAATTATTGGAACTGACTTTGATGGTGAGCACATACTTTGTGAGGTTTCACATGAAGCCTGAGTAGATACAAGGACTAACACAAATGTTTCTTCCTCTCCTCTTCTTTCTTGTCCTCTGCCTTTCTTTCTCCTTCAGATCTGACCTGCTTTCTATTCCATGTCCATGAATTTATCATGACCTATCAGACTCACCCAGGCCGACTTAAGAACTTACAGTACTGCCTAACAACATCAATGTCAGGGCCATTTTAAATCCCATTCTATGGCAACAGTACCAGTTATCAATCCATTGCTAGAACATTCCACGATGATCATCTATACACATTCTTCCTGAGTATTTGTCCTCTAGCATCTAAAATGACACACCACATTTCCTTTATATCCTTTATATCCTGACCTCAGATCTTGTAGTTCACTTGCAAGAGTTTGTAAGAGAAGCGGATCTTGACAGTCCAGACTGCATGGTAAAAATTGAGTTTGAAGTTGCACAGAAGCATCTAATGAACGTTAACTGTGAAAAAATCTGGAAGCTTCTTTCCCAATGTTAGTAGAGGTCAGATGGTGTTATGCTTCATTTAATGGAATAGGGGTTCTCCTATGGGAATGATGGGAAAGGGGTGGGCATGTCCTATGTTTGACCATTTCTATCTGCTGCCATCCTTCCAAGGCTAACATAGTTGATAGATGGCATTGGCAGCACTTTAGTTCCACTGAGGATGTCAAGGACAGATTTGAAGAGGTAGTGATTTGCTTCTTGTATCATTAGAAAAAAATTAAAGATAGTATGATGCCTGTCATTTCAGTAGTCAGGAGGCCGAGGCAGGAGAACTTCAGCTTTGAGGCTAGCCTGAGCTACCCAGCAAAACTGTCTCAAAAACATTTCTTAAAAAAAAACTATTATCACTAGGTGTGACACTTTGAATGACAATGTCCCTCATAAGCTCATGTGTACATGTGTATGTGTGTGCATGTGTATGTATGTATATACATATGTGTGTGCATGTGTCTGTATGTATTTTTGTAATGCTTGGTCTGCAGTTGATAGAACTGTTTGGGAAGGATTGGGGGTGTGGCCTTACTAGAGGAGGTGTATCACTGGGGATGAGCTCTGAGGTTTAAAAATCTCATGCTTGGGCGTGGTGGCGCACACCTTTAACCCCAGCACTTGGGAGGCAGAGGCAGGCAGATTTCTGAGTTCAAGGCCAGCCTGGTCTACAAAGTGAGTTCCAGAACAGCCAAGGGCTATACAGAGAAACCCTGTCTCGAAAAAACCAAAAAAAAAAAAAAAAAAAAATCTTATGCTATTTCCAGTCAGCATTCCACCTTCTCTCTAGGCTTCATTGTTCTTGTCTCAATATTTAAGCTCTTCACTGCTGCTCTGGTGCAATGCATGGCCACCTGCTGTCATGCTTCCCACCATGATGGCCATGGTCTCACTCTCTGCAACTATGAACCAGACCCCTATATACTCTTTCTTCTATGATTTACCTTGGTCCTCCTGACTAAGACACTATGTACTCTCCAAGATAATGGTGAAGGGAATCATAATGTTCTAATTACCCACGCAGAGCCTAGGGGAACTCTTTTCAATAACAAGAAGTGTTTTGTCTCTGGACAAAAGGATCAGGACCAGGAAGAGTTTTTTGATAGATTCCAAGTAGACCCAGCACTAAACAAAACATTCCACACAGGGCAGGTGATGTAACTAACTCAGCTAAGAAGCTGGTTGCAGTGGTCCTTTTTCAAGGGGTTGGTATGCATAGCCATTATGAAAAGAAATTAAGGCGGAAATGAGTTGTCAGGGCCTCTAGAACCTGCTGTGTAGTTTCTGTTGATCACCAAAGCACTTAGGATATAGAAAGCAGTGTTTTTTGTTTGTTTGTTTGTTTGTTTGTTTGTTTTAATATGTAGAGTCTTTTCTTGGAAAGTGCAATCAGCTTTGAATAATTTCCTCAAACTGGGCTCAGCATGGATAACCACCCTGGAGCACAGACCACCAGGAGAGTGCAGGGAAGTCCTGTTGGAGAAAGTGGACAGAGAACCCAAGCATCTACTCAGGGGCACCCTGAACCCAGACTTGATTTCCACAACCCCACTGCCACATTGACACCCACTCCCAACCAACTCCTGATTCTTGAGTGGGGAGAGATATTTCACAACATACTTAATTATTTAATCGCATCTTATCTATGGTGAGAATGAATGAATTAGTTTTCTTCCATGATGGTAAACTCTTGGAAGGTCCAGGATGGACAGGGATTTGAATGGAAAAGAGTCTCAAGGAGAAACTGACCATGTAGAAAAGAGGGTCAGAACCAATGGGCACAGTGGGAATATGCTAGGAATATGGAGGGAAAGGAACAAGGCTACTGAATCTTGCTTTTCATAGCTTACACCAGCCCTCTTGAACCTGCTCTGCCAGCTTCCTTACCTAAAGAGTCTCTTCTTTACCACCCCTGTCCTGTTCTTTTCCCCAGCTTCAATGCCTTCCTACCAAGTGTGGGAGCCTTTCCTAACCTCTGAGAATGGAGACTCCTATAAAACATGAAGTAACCTGGCCTTGTGATGCAGACCTATAATGCAGGCTGCCAGAAAGGCAGTTGTAGGAGGATTGTAAATCAGAAGCCAACCTGGGCTACAAGACAAATCCAAGAACCTGGGCAGCTTAGAAGGATCCTTTCTCAAAAACAAGAAGAATAAAGAGTGCTAGTGATATACCACAGTGGTAAAGAGTTTCCCAGCATGCACAAGGCTAAAAAGAAAGGAATTGAAGATGGTTCAGATGATAATGACAACATTGACCACTGTAATCCTGAATCCCTGCACCCTGAACACCTGTACTAGACTTCGAGAGATACTGTCATTTGTTGCAAGACTCTGCCATCATAGCCTAGGAGGCTGGGAGGCTTAGACTCTGATGGACTCAAGCAACAGCCTCCAGTTGAGGGCTAAGATGAAGGATAATGACTCTGCCAAGAGGAACCGAGTAGTTCACCTTCTCAGACCCTTGCGACATGTATACATTTTGCTGTGTGGATTTGCGGAACTCTTTCAGAGGCAAGGGAAGGAGAGTGGGATTCTCAAAATAACAGGGCTTAGCAGCAGAGAAAGCCCAGAGGATAACTGGCTATCTGTTTTTATCCTTACAATGCTGTGGCTTGGCAAACTAGTCATTTGAGTTTAGAATGAAGAGTGGGCTTTGTGGAATCTTGAAACTGCCACTCGTTACTGTTTTTGTACAAAGATAATTTTTCCAAGAAAGCTGTCAGAACGCTCTAAGTAAAGTCTCCAAGGGGGAAAAGCAACGTTTTCTTTTGACCCAAAACTTCACACAACATTCGGCAACTCCTTGGTCCTCTGTGATACATTCTTAGTAAGGCACAGAGAAGAATTAACTCATGGAGCACATGTTAAAAAAAAAAAGTCAGCTATTTAGTTACCATGAAGTCCCAATGCTGCTCAGAAGGCATTGGTGGCCAGGTCACAGGCCATCAACACAGATGACATATAGCTAACTCACTGTTGCTTTTTTGACCTCAGTTCTGAAAATTGTTTGAAAAACAAAGCACTTCTCTCTAGCTGGTTCCCACACACCATGAAGGAAGTGGCTGGTTTCTGGGTCTCAGTTGCTAATGTAGCCTTGGGCTCTCACTGTCTAATTAGACAGCATCCATTTCAACAAAAACCTTTTACACTACAGCTTGAAAACAGGGAACAAAAAGAATAGTTACAGTTGTAGAAGCCTTTTCTCTGCCTGCCTTCTGGGACTCCCACAAAACAAATGATCTGTGATGAGGTTAACACAACCCTGGTTTCTTAGGATTCTCTCTTCCTTTGGAGAGAAATTTCTTGCCTACTCTGAGCAGAATGTGTTCCCTTAAGTCTGCCTTCCCATGAGAGGTAGAGAAAAATGAAGTATGAAAGAATGAACTGGCCGGAGATGGCCATCATTGGTCCCTCCAACATCCCAGTCTTCAGTTAACACTCCTACTCAATGTTTCTGCTTCTTGTCTCTCCTGTCTTCTGTGCTTCCAGAACATTTGACCCACTTGCAGGAAGTAGTCATGTAAAAGGATATCTATCTGGGAGGCTTTAGGCACCATCTCCATTAACCTCCCCAAACCCGGTACGAACTTTAACAAGAAAGTAGTATTGGAAAAGGATAATTGGCACATTACCATTGAAATGTAACTAGCATCCCTGTTACATGCTAGTCTTTTTATTGATTTGCTAGAGTCACTGTAAAACAAGGCAAGATTGGGTCTATATAAATGTTCCTTTATAACAAGACTATGACCAGTTTCCAACCAGATGCCTTGTTCCTAAGCAAGTGCCATTCCTGTGTAACAAATCCACCTTTCCTCTGTATAGAGCTTCCCAAGGGAGAAGGGAATATTATGTTCTATTTGCTTAAAGTCTTTTTGTTCTTGCTAAAGAAAAGCAGCCTTTGGTTGCTCATTCATTGTAGTTTCACTTCTGTTGCTTTGATAAAAATACCCTGCCTAAAAGAATCTCAGGTGAGAGAAGGTGTATTTAGCTTACAATCCCAGGTTACCATTCATCTTTGTTGGAAAACCAAGGCAGGAGACTCAAAAAGTTATTCATATTGTATCCACAGTCAAGAGCAGAGAGAAATAAATGCACAGATGCTCTCTTGCTTGCTTACTTGTGCTCATCTCAGGCCCTCCACTCCTGTATAGTTCATGGCTCCCTGCCGAGGGAATGGTGTCACCCACAGTGGGCAGGATCTTCCCCACATCAATTAGCTTAATTAATATAGTTCCCCATAGTCAATGTCCACAGGTCAACTAATGTAGATGTAGACAGTCCTTTATGGAGACCCTTTTCCCAGGTGGCTCTCTGTTGTTGACAGGTAAAGTTAACCATCACATGATGGTTATAATAGCATTTCTGAAGACAAGCAGAATAGTTTACCTGGCCTGTATCTTTTCTATTCACTTGTCACACCTACCAAATATGTATAAGAAGAGATAGCACAGTTTCACATGGTTTTAAATTGTATTTATATGGGATCAAAATACAAATGCTGTGCCCAAAGTAGGTTCATGATCAGAATTAAGATTTATCTAGGTCAGTGTACTTTATTACTTTTCGTTGCTGTAGACTGCTCCAATGTGGAACATTTCATCTCTCTGATTTCATAGTGCTGACTCATTCCGATTGACTTGACTATTTTATTTCTCCAAAGTGTAATGCAAGAGACTTCTTTGCCCAGCCAAGTTACAATGTCATGAGCTGCATTTATTTTCTTGCCTCAAATAACTAACAGTAGGAGAAAAATAGTAAAAGACAGTGGTTTCTAACATATAAAGAATCAGATAATATGAGGTAGTCTTCTTAGAGAGATGGGAGACAAGTCAGATAGCTCAAAGATGACTCCAGTTTTCTTCCTTGCCACAGTGTAGGAATCCAGGCAGGGAGCTAAGAGGCTGAGGGAAAATGGTCTTAGAGTTCATTTAGCACAGTGCCAAAAAGGAGGGAGGAAAGGAAGGAGAGAACAAAGAGAAACAGAGAGGCAGAGATAATGAGACATGGAGAGATAGAGATAGTGGAGAGAGGAGAGATGTGGCGAGCTAATGATGGAGTGCTCCAGAGGGTCCCACCTGACAATCCAGCAGAGATCTGATGACTCATACGTGGATCTAAAGGACTGTTGTATGTATTAGGGGAAGGTGCCCATGAATCAGAGATCTAGAAGACTAGGAAGCCTCACAACCTATGGTGCCTTGTGTCAAATATTAAGAGACCTGCTTCAGTGGTAAGGATAACTTGCTCTAACTTAAATGTTGTTTAGACCCATCTGGTGACTCCTAAAAGCACAACCAGAAAGTTTCAATCGGTGTCCAAATAGCTTAACTGTATCCTAGAAAGAAGAATTGAGAATATTTATCAGGGCACAAAAATATTCAGCACTAGGCAAGGTAAAACTTATACTATCTGGCTTTTGATTATATACTTTCAAGAAGGAGAAAAAAATCTCAACTATATGCAGAGATAAGTTGAAATTGGACCAGGATGAACATAAATGTTAGAGTTAGGAGACAAACATGTTATACATTATTAATAAATTATGGTTTATTAAATTTAATTAATTTGTTTATTAATAAAACACAGTTAAACAGTATTAATAAATATATCCCACATGATTAAAAGCTGAAGAAGCAAGACTATAGAGATCATGAAGTGTCCCAAGGAAAAACATGGAAGATAGTGTCTAAGAGTCACTTAAACCTGAACTCAAGAAAACCACATTATCATTATGTTAGAAGAAAAATGTATTGCATGGGGCTAATAGAAAATTAGACATCAAAGAAGAAAAGATTCGTGTGCTTGAAGACTAAGCAATAGAAATGTGCAAGCTGAGCCTGCGGAGGCAGACCTATAATCTGAACAGCTGAGGGTTACCCAAGCAACCAAGGAAGGCCCTGTCTCAGAATGAAAAGGGGCAAGGGAGAGCTGGGGAAAGAGCTTAGTGGTAGAGTACTTTTCTAAGTGGGCACCAGGCTATACACTCAATCCCCAGTATAGAAGATGGTGGGGGAGAACACTCAGAGAGTAGAGGCCTTGTTCTTCAAGATTAACATTCTGAGTTCGATACCCAGAACTCATGTAAAATCCAGATGTGGGTGCATGTATTTGCAATCCCAGCATTCCTAAGGCAGGATGGAAGGGAGAGACTAGAGAATCACCCTAGGCTTGTGGCCCAGATAGTGAGGAGTGAGCTGCAGCATGATGGAAACACTGGTTTGACAAGGTGGAGTCGACTCCTCCTCCTCCTTTATCTTCTAACTTCCATATGCATGTTGTAGTGCACACACACACACACACACACACACACACACACACACACTCACACTAGATAGATAGATAGATAGATAGATAGATAGATAGATAGATAGATAGATTTTAAAAGAAAGACAGAAGGAGGGAAGGAAGGAAAGAAAGAGAATAGTTCCAGGACAGCCTGGTCTACAAAGTGAGTTCCAGGACAGCCAGGGCTATACAGAGAAGCCCTGTCTTGAAAAAACCAAAACAAACAAAATAAAATAAAATAAAATAAAACAAAAGCTAAAGAGGAGATAAGATTAAAGAATTTGAGACCTGCATCTGAGGAGAACAGAATACTAATTCACATGGAAATGAAAGCACCAAGCAAGAAAAGGAGGCCAAAGAGTTACTCAAAGAGC
Organism: Mus minutoides; assembly: GCA_902729485.2. NCBI lineage: Eukaryota > Metazoa > Chordata > Mammalia > Rodentia > Muridae > Mus > Mus minutoides. Next base: position 221,225 of record LR750038.1, read on the forward strand.
TAATGAACAACAACAACAAAAAATCCCAAACTTGATTAAAAGTGTAAACCACATATTTATAAAGCTCAGTGAGCCTCAGGCACCAGAAAGGAAAGCACTTATACTAAGGACCATCATCAAATTGTTCAAGAGCAAACTTAGAAGTCAGCAATGTAGTCAGAGCCTGTGTGGAGAGGAACAGAGCCCGGAGTTAGGTATCCAGTTAAAACCTGCAGGTAAAGACACTGGAGGAATGTCTTTAAAGGACCAGAGAAAAATCATTTTTAATATGAAGGCTAATTAAAAATATCTTCAGACATTCAAAGACTTTTTTTAAAAAAAAACCTACCAACAACAGATATACACAGAGCATTGACAGGTATGTCCTGGGAGGTAGATCAGTGATTCTAGATGAAAATGTCTACCAATGGGGCAAAGAACTCCAGGAACAGCCCATTGTCATGTAAGACTCCTGAAGTAAGTTAGTGCGGCGCGCCTCCCTGCCTCCGTCGACCAGCAAGAAAGACACGCCACCACCGGGATCTTCTCAGTCAGCTTTATTCTGGAGCACCTTGCTTGTAGATTCCCAGGACCCAGAACAGCAGCAGAGCTGCTGCTTTTATACACTCCCAGGGAAGGGGGAGGGGTGTCATAGTGGTTGCTGATTGGTGCACCAAGCCACACCTCATTTGCATGTGGCCCGTTCATTGGTGCCACAAGCCACAGCCATTAGCATATTTTCCCTTCATTGGTACTACAAGCAGTGCCTCATTAGCATATTTCCCTTCGGGAGGGGCTACTGCCTGAGGAGGCCTGAGGAGAGAGCTGCGCATGCACACTAGGCTCTCCTCCCTGGCAGCCTGCCGGCCCTGTGCCATCTTGTAATAGGGCGGAGCCGCAGGCCTTCCCGGAGCCGGACAGCCTTCCCGGAGCTCGGGCGGCTTCGCCGGTCAGGGCTCGGGCGGCTTCGCTGCGGTCGGTCGGGGCTCGCACGGTGGCTTTCGCCGTCTGCCTTGGTCGGGGCTCGCGCGGCGGCTTTTGCCGCCTGCCTTGGTCGGGGCTCTCACAGCGGCTTTCGCCGCCTGCCTTGGTTGGGGCTGGCGCGGCAGCTTTCGCTGCCTCGGTCGGGGCTCGGGGATCCCTGGAGGCGGAGCCTCTCAGAGCCCAGGGCTTCTCAGAGGCGGGGCCTCTCAGAGCCCGGGGCTTCTCGCAGGCGGGGCCTCTCAGAGCCCGGGGATCCCCGGAGGCAGGGCCTCTCGGAGCCCGGGGCTTCTCGGAGGCGTTTGCTGGGGAGGCCCAGGTGCGGCTTCCTACAAGTTAGTGCCTGTAAAAGACACCTGGCTGGGACTGGATGGTGGCTTGGCAGTTAAGAGTGCTTGCGGCTCTTGCAGGAGACCCAGGTGTGGTTCCCAGCACCCACATCAGGCAGTTCACAACCATCACCAACTCCACTTCCAGGAGATCTGATGCCCTCTTCTGGCCTCTAAGGGCACCTGCATACATGTGGTACACATAAACTCACACAGGTACACACATTTACAAATATACAAAAAATATTATTGAAAAGGAAGACTGTTTATAATAATTATCATTATGTAGCATAAAGATTATAATATATACAAAGGTAAAATATGTGATAATATGGCACAGAATCTAGGGGGAAGAAGAAGCTGAGGGTAGCTTCCAGATGGTTCTTATAGTGTGTGTACATTGGCATACTATTACTTGAGGATTCTTTGAAAAACTTTAAACATTTACTTTAACTACTAAAAGGATGACAAGATGAAGAATGTAAAGTTTTATTGACTAGACAGTCAATAGAAAGGAAAATACAAAATAAAAATGAAACAGAGAGAGCATTAAAGGAAGAAATAGAGAGGAAAAACAGAACATATGGGACAGAAGAAAACAAACAGCAAGATGTTAGATTTACAGCTTCTCACAGCAATAATCATATTAAATAACTGGCACACTCCAATTAAAAGGCAGAGATAGTCAAATCAGATTTTTATAAAAGTAAAACCCAGCAATATGCTGTCTAGAAGAAAAATAGGTTAAAAATAAAATGATGGAAAAGATATTTTTATGAACAGTAATCAAAGACAGATGGAAGGCGATATTAATATCAAAGTTGATTTCTCTTCAGAGAATATTAACAGGGTAAAGAATGTCACTGTGTGAGTGGAAATGGGTCAATTCACTTCAAAGACATAATCTTAAAATTTATGCAACTAATAATAACAAATTTAAAATACACGAATCAAAACCTGAGAAAATTATAATTAAATCTATAATTATAATGCAAAATTTCAATTTCAATGCCCATCTTCCTAACTTGAACTTCTTCTTGATAACTGCTGCCATAGATGGGAAATCTGCGGTGATAAGGAAAAGTGAAACCATACAGTTGTCCTCTGCCACCCATCAGGATCAGTTCTAGGACACACCCCACCAATACCTAAATCCACAGGTACTCAAGCCCTTACATAAGATGGAGTTGTTTTTATATAATATATCATACCTTCCTCTACATTTTAACTTATCCCCAGATTACTTCCTAATACAATGATAACTCCTAGAAAACAGTCATGATAAGGTATTATTTAGAGAGCAATGACAAGATAAAAGCCTGTACTTGTTTAGTCCAGATGTAGTTTGGTTTTTTTTTTTTTTTTAAATTCAATCCACAAACACGAAGGACTAGTTTCTGCTATGCTTCACCTCAATTGATATTTACCTAGCCAGCAGCAGTAGATGGCACCTCCTTTCAGGCAGGTGGGCATTTCTAAAGATAGGTTATATACCAGACCATGGGCTAAGTCTCCATAACAGTTTGACATTCATTCTTAGGAAAGTACAAGGTCAAGTTAGAGTGGAGCTCTGTATTGGTTTATTGTCACTGTGACCAGGACACCTGAAAGAAACTCCCTATGGAAGAAGAGGTTTGGGCTCACAGTTTGAAGGGTTCAATCCATCAGGGCAGGGTGAGACTTTTAGGGAGAATGCTCTTATCTTGAGTTTGGATGCACTACATGTCTAAACACATGCACACCCAGAAACACACACTTAAACTCACATAAACTCACACTCGCACACATACACACAAAAATAATTGTAACAAATTACCACTTATCATGAAAGTTCCCTAAAGGGAGTTTAGTCTATTTGTCTGCTGCAGATGCTTCAGTGTGTAGAGCAGTCTTTGGTGCGCTGCACAAACTCAAGCTATTTACAGACAGAGCGAATTCTCTCTTTCCTTTCCTGGGACTTCCTTATCATGTTCCACATACTCCTGGTTTAAACAACCAAAATGTATTGTTCCATGGTCTTCAACCTACAATTCAAGGATCAAGGAGTTATCTAATCTTTGCCTCCTCTGGAGCCCCTAATGGAGAACACTTCTTTCTGGAGTCACTAGTGGGGAAGATATTTTTCTTGGATTTCTAGTGGCGAGCACCTCTTTGGTTCTTGATCCCTTGGTAGCCCGGGCCTTCATTGATTCACAGAAGCACAACTCTAGGCCCTGCTTCCACGTTTGCGAAGCTACCACCTGACCTGTGACTTCACAGGTCACTTTCCAGTCTGTTTCTCCTCCTTTCTTCTAAAAACATCAGTCCTATTGCACTTGGGGTCTATCCTCCTCCAGTGTGACTACAGAAGAACCTAGTAAGTCTGCAATAACCCTACTATCAATTAAATTTCCATTTCCGGTCAGGTGCTACAATTAGTACTTAGACATATTTTCTGAGGGTCCCAGTTTGCCCTGTAACTGTGATATGATTTCTTTATAAAAACTTATTTTCTTTTTGTCCTTCAGTACCAATTATAAACATCTCTTTGTAGCTCATATCTGTCTTTTTGTTAAGTTTAATTCTAGGGAGCTCTTTGCCATAGTTGCTTTTCCTGTGTAAATATTCAGATTGTTTTCTCTGCTACCTTTAAAAAACTAGTTGTTATTATGAACGGGAACTATGCTGGTTTGTGTACACTCGTCTTTTATTTTTAAAAATGTGCTGAGCTCTCTTCGCAGCTTAAAATTTTATTTTCTGATGTATGGAAAACTGTATTTTAACCTTCATATTTCTTAGTTTCATCACAAGTTGAAATGATAGAGGGATATAAAATGTACAGGTTGATAATTTAAGTACAAAGTTGAACATTGGCTTAAAAATTTCAAAAGACAATACTGGGTTATTTGTCATAACTTCTTAGATAATAACTAAAAGATTAGTGAATATTTACACATTGATTATATGAAAATTTGAGTTAAATCTCTTTTTAATCAGAGTCTTGCCAGAATAAAATTGAATTTTTCCTACACCTGTTTGCTAGAAAGGACAAAAGGCTTTCCTAGGAAATTCAAATATTTGTTTTGTTTGTTGTAAGGACTTTGTCTTACTGTTTTGAGGCTGAAATATGTCTGTCGTGGTGAATTAAGTTGGTGAATGTTTACTGTGAAGAACTATTCCTTTAAGTTTGAATTCTGTGTTTATTATACTGGTTGATCTTGTCAACACCTGGATGCTAATGAATCCATTCTTGTTAGCAGCTTGTTAAAAAGAAGGATTTTTTTTGAAGTTTTCTCAAAATTAAGAATAGAAGCACAGGGTCATTTCTTCCTATAGAGGTGTGTCTATGTGCCAGTGTGGTGGTTCAGGGGGTAAGAATACCTTCTGCCAAGCCTGCTGGCCTGAGTTTGATCCACGTGGTGAAAGGAGAGAACCAAGACCCGCAGCTTTTTCTCTGTCTTCCACATATCCGTGTATGTGTGCTTATACATGGGTGTATACATGTATGTATACACACACACACACACACACACACACACACACACACACACACACACAAATTTAATAGTATGTAAACTATAGCTACCAGTCAATATTAGATACTCTGGCAGGTTGGTATTGAGATGCAGGCAGCAAATAATGTGTCTTGAAAATAGAATTCCGGGCCAATTAAATAGTTCAGAAGATAAAAGCACTAAGCCCAATGACCTGAGAGGAATCCTTGGAACCCAGAATGGAAGAAGAGAACTGTATTTCTAAAAGTTGCCTGTGATATCCACATGTGTGACACAGCATGAACACGCCCACATACAAATACACAACCTATATGTACATATATTATTATTATTATTAAAAATAATCAGAGAATTGAATCGTATGGATTATATAAAAATCACTTTAAATAATAAATATATCCTTCAATTCCAAGTTTTCTGTTGTGCTTTACTTTCTTACCTTGTGCATCAAGGTCACCAGGAAAATCTCAGCAGAGGCTCACAGAGACGCAAGCCCATGGCTGAAGGATGGAGAGAGAGAGAGAGAGAGAGAGAGAGAGAGAGAGAGAGAGAGAGAGAGATATCTGCACTATTTTGACAGGTGTCATTCCCAGTGTCAGGGACTTGTAAATATAAATGCTGGGTGTTTCACTTAATTTTTTTAGTATTTGAAAGTTTTATTTATACAATATATTTTGGTCATGTCCATTCAGTACCACCTCCCTCCAACCCTTCCTAGTGTCCCGTTCTCCTCCCACCTTGTCTCCTTAACCAATTTCATGACCACCTTCAAAGTTAGTCAGACCTGTGCCTATGGGCATGGACTTGTAGCTATCCAATGGAGCATGAGCAACCTACCAGCTGCTGCATCCCCACAGGGACATTGATCCCTGTCTCTCACTTAGTAGTCATCAACTTCTCATAGTTCCCCAGAAAGGGATAGGGGCCTTGGAATCCACACTAGCGATTTTATTACAATTTTGTTCTAGTTTGCTACTATTTTTTAAAATAATGATTTATGTTAAACTTTAGTTATGTATCTTCTTCTGTAAATGCTGAAATGTTTTTTTTTTGTTCTTTCAACCTACTAACAAACACTTTTATTGATAGGTATTCTCATAAATTTGAATTTCAAAATGAGGCTGCATTTGATTAATAGTTTTAGTTTTTTAAAATTGACTTCAATTTGTTAACATTTATTTAGAAATTGTGCACGTTTTCAATAAAATTGATAATTTTCATGTCCTATATGGTATTTTGCTTATGTGCAAAGATTCATACATATCTTTAAAGATCAGTTGACTTGTCTATTCTCTGGAAGAGTTTATGGAAGTTATAAATCACTTGTCTTTAACTCATAGAAACTGCCCTTCCAAGTGACCCTAGTTCCTTTCTAGTTCTTCGAATTTTCATCAGTTACTGAGTATGAAGCACAGAGGAGAGTCCTTTATTCAAGGCGCCCAGAGACCAGCTGACGGGAAACTTGCTAGACTTCAAGATTAAGGCCCTTGTAGCGTGTTCCCTGCAAAACCTAATTGAACAAACAAATCACCAAGACTTGTCTCTTCCTTTCCAAAACTTAATTGCCTTACAGATGTGTGTTGCTGCCACAAGTCACAAGCAATCCATCCTCTTTTCTTTCCACTTCTTCCGAGTATTTTATACCCAATCCCATTACAGTCTCAACTGGGAAAGGTTTTGGAGGTTGTACGTTCAGATCAAACCCTGTATAAAAGTTCAGTACTTTCCTCCATCCACCCTTGCTTCATCTGAAGCAATAACACAGAGACCTGGTATATTTACTAAAAGCTTCTGAGCACTGTAGCTGGGCAGATACTGAGCTATTCCAACCAGATTATGCTGGCCTGACTGACTTCCAAGCCATGTGGCATTACCTGCTTTCTTGGTCTCCCCCTGGCTACTCCTGTTCCATCTGTGTCCTTATGGTGACTGTCTCATGACCACCTCATGGCAAGTGTCTCTCTCTCTCTCTCTCTCTCTCTCTCTCTCTCTCTCTCTCTCTCTCTCTCTCTCATTGGCTGGTCTCCACCAGAGACGCTCTCACTGGAATGGCAAGCGCCACCTTATTCTTGCCTGCCCAGCTATCTATTAGCTGATCAGTTCTTTATTAACCAATCAGAGGTGATGGAAAACAATTTTTACACATCATTGAGACTGGAGATGCTCGACTATGCCAACATGGGGACTGCAAGCAGATCTCTGGGCACAGTCATCAGCACCTGAATACACAGTGCCACATCCATCCCCCAACAACCCTGTTTTCCTCACTGTTGATGGTCTGAGTCTGTGATTCCACTTCATGGAACCTGGTCGGAAGTTTTGAGAAAGAACTCATATTGTGTCCCCTGCTGGAGGTAGACTGGAGGTAGAGACAAGCATCCTTGGTAACTATTTGTCCAGTTCACGGAATACTAAGGTTAGGGAGTAGTAATACCATAGCTTAGAGCATGTTCAGGTATAGTTCATTGATCTACAAAGATTCCAAAGGCAGAGTCCCACTGAAGATGAGTGACGTATGAGCACATACACATCTTTCAGATCTGCACTTATTTGCATCCTTCCTGTCTTTGAGTCTTTGGAACAGCCTGGTGAAGAGTGTTGTCCTAATCTCTGGGTCTGTTGGTAATTAGAGAGGGACTTATCACTTCCTATTTATTGTATCATGTTGATATCAATCATATCAGTGAGAAAAGTGAACATCTGGTGACCCAAGTAAGGGATGTGATGCACAATGATGTCCCTCAGCAACCAGGGGTGAATTGGGATGATCTGGCTCACCTTCATTAGGAAAGGTAGGGTGCATTTCTTTTTCTTATGTATCATCAGTCTAATATGAAAGAAAATGCCAAGTCCCAGGAGGTTGGTAAGCATGCATAGAGACCTCTCTAAGGAATAAAGGGGGGCTCTCTTCACGGTTCATGGAATCCTTAGGATCCAGAAATGTACCTGCTGTCATCCTTGAGGGTATAGGTATATGACAGGCCCCAAGAATGTTAGAGGGAACACCATTTGGGACAGAAAGCACTGCCAAGATGGATGTGTGGTTCACAAGCCTAAGCCCTTCATTTCTCACACCCTTCCCTCTAGCATTCATCAGCTGTGCCTGAAGATTCTCTTCTCTCACGAGGTCACACACTAGTTAGGGGTCACATGTACTTATAGCAGTCTCGGACAAAGGTCAAAATCACCTGTTCTAGCAATCTTTCTATATTTCTCCCCATAAGATACTACCTTCCCAGGAGATAACAGCAGCCTTCTTTTCAAGACTCATTAGTCAGCATGAAGTCACATGCTATTCCTAATCCAGAAATTAGCAGCATGATTGGTTTAGAACATTAAGGACTGAATCTGAAGGGGGGGGGCTCAGTCTCCCTTGAAGCAAATAGCTAAATGAAAGAGATCAGAAGTAGGAATAAAATCAGTGGTCCTCAATATGATCTGCAATCAGGATTCATTGAAGCAATGATACAAGGTAGAAATATAAAAACAAACCACGCAATCAATAGTAGATATTACACCTGATTTCTCCTGAATAAAGAGGCTCCCCAGCCCAGGCTCAGACTAGAAAGGGATCGATATTTGTTCTAGTGGTCGTTGGAATAGGCTTAAAAATAGCTATAGAAGAGAAAAATGAATATTCCAGTAGAGACAGAGGCAATCAATGCAGTGCCACCCATAGATATTGGCTTGTGTCCTCCAGGGCTATTTTTCAACATTAGATGCTGCTGCCTCCATCTCCCTTGTGAAATCTAACTTAATAAAGCCAGAAGGATGCTTCGAAATTGCTGAGGTGGGGGTTTCGGCTCCTTCCAAACAGCAGGACTTTCAGGAATCTCAGGAAAGCTGCCCCATAAGGAGCCATTAGCCCAAAGCCCCAATACTTAGATGGCCGCA
>LR750038.1:230001-303614 GCA_902729485.2 Mus minutoides
AAGAGGCGGGGCTTCCTGGTTCTAGTAAGCAGGCTAAAAGATGCAGGAAGAGGAAAGAGGATTCCCTATGCTTCGGAGGGAGCGAGAGCCACCAGCCATGTGAGATCTCAGGTGGAGTGACCATTGGCTGCTTCCCAGACTGGGCCTGGGGTAACAGGCAGGAGATTAGAAACACAAATAAGCCGAGGGCAGATTTAGTGATGTTGAGCTAGGACTAAAGTTAACTGAGCAACTAAGCTGAGGGAAGATTTAGAGGTGTTGGATTTAGAGGTGTTGAGCTGTGAGAGAAGATAAAGTGCACACTAGCTGAGGGAGCCTTAGAAGAGCCAGGCCATGGCCTGCCCGGAGCTTAAAGAGGGGTAGAAGAAACTACAGTTACACTCTCTGGGCAGTTTCCCAAGTTTAAAAGACAATGCTTTAGGTCGTCCCTGTAGTGTTCCTAGAACATCAGTAAGTAAAGCAGCTGTTATCAACCTATGAATTGCAACTCCTTTGGGGGTCAAATGAACCTTTCATAGGAGTCACCTAAGGCCACTGGAAAACACAAGGTATTTACATTATAATTAATAGCAGTAACTAAATTACAGTTATGAAATAGTTCTGAAAATAATTTTATGGTTGGTTGTCATCACAACATGAGGAACTGTATTAAAAGGCTGCAGCATTAGGAAGGTTAAAACCATTGCTCTAAAGGAAAAGATGTGGGGTTCAAGGTAGGGATAGCAAAGCAAAAATCCCTAGACAACCTCTTCTGAGAAAACAGTCAACTGCCACACTGCAGTACCAGCCAAAGATCACGTGACAGAGCAGCAGACTCAAAACCTTGAAAGCCCAGATGTCTATCTTAGGAGATTGGTCACTAGAGACTAGTTCAAAAGAGAAAAAGAACTAAATGATAATGAATATGTATTTCAACAATAGCAGTAGCACCCACCACACATACTAAGATGAGAACAGGTAAATTGGCTTGAGATCTCTCGTATAATAGTTTGTATTTTAATAATTGCATTCTAAGATGTTTTCCTAAACCTTCTACACAGTTATTTATGACTCCTCCACACCCCCAAGGGTTTCCTTACACCAAAACATCCACCTACACTGCCTAACCAGCCCAGGAAGGAGCCATGCACTGGGCCAAGACTTAGAAACATTGAAAACAATATTGCCTAAACTCAAGGATAAGGCATCTGTGGGAAAGCCTCAGACATCTATATTTAAATCAAATCAAATTAAACAAACATTTCCCCCAGCTAATTCTCCTATATATTAAAGAATGAGTGGGCTACTCAAGTTAGTGGTCCAACATCATGTAACCATCAGGTGTACCTTGATTTTTTTTCTTCAGAGGACAATACAGTAGGAGTCTAGAGTACTGTTTTTCATGACCAAGATTTCATCTATGATCCTTTCCTAACTATATTGTTAGAGTGTGTTACAGATGGTCACACATTCTTTGCTAGTTCTCCATTGAGAAGCACAGTCTATGAACATTCCTCTGAAATCATAATGACTTTAAAAGTTTGCTTGAGTAACACGAGCCAGAATGTCTGGGGACTTCTTAAGGTAAGTGGCAAGAGGCTTTAGAACTTTTACCTACACTCCTTGACTCACTTACTTCTGGGAAACCAGTTACCATGTGAAAAATCTAAGTATCTAGAGATTATCATGATGTAATGAAGCCCAATCTAGCTTCTAGGACAGAAAATAGCTGAAACAGCCACTGTGGATGAGTTCAGAGACACCATTTTGAGAATTTCAGCCCTGTCAGATGCTATAACTTTCCCATCGGAATCAAAACTGGCACCAAAGGACTGTATATTATTTCTTCTCTCCTTAGCTAGAGATGTTCATATCATTTCCATGATGATCACCTCTTAGCCTGCCTGGTGGGTCCTGGTGGGTCCAGGGTTGATGTTTGTGTTGTAAAGAAGCATAGATGGCTGAGGTATCTATGTGATTTAGCCCAATGGATTTTTTAAGGTTTATGGAGTTCAGATAGCTTCTTCCAAAAATAAGTGTTTACCCCATGCCCTCTCTGTCCAGCCTGGTAAAGCATAACATACTTTCCAAGTTATTCAAGGAAAGTTAACCTGATCCAGTTTTGTCTTATAAGTGGAGAATGTTATTTTTCTGCCCTAAGCAGGTTTGCCCAAATTTGCCATACAATAATGTCAGAGGACTCTTTAACAAAAGACTTTACTAGAACTATGTTAAATGCTCAACTCTAAACTTGGTACACTTCATACAAATACACAGCACAACAAAGCTATGAGTTCCCAGTGTCTCTTCAAAGTGCAAGGTGAGCTATGGACAGACAGGTCTGGTCTCATCTAAATGCCACCTCCTCTTTTCCCTGTGCGGACTCTTCCAGACACCTGTGCTATCTGAGGGGCAAGGTTAACTCTCCAGACTCCCTTATTTCTCATTAGAAAAAGTTCTAGTCTCTGCCTAAGCCATTTTCCAAGTGGAGTCATTAAAAACTGGGAACTTGTATAGAAGATTGGATTGCTCTACAAACGGTCTATGGAATACTGGATGCCTATTTTCCTTGTTAATTTTTAGATTTTTTTCCTTTCTCTTTACCCAAGGCACTATTTATGCACCTGCACTCTCATTTGTCCTTATAAATGCTCCTAGAAGCAGGAAATAGCCAAACTCCCTTGGTAAGAAGTATAATTTTTTTCTTGAGGATCAACATTAATGGCCGGCTTTCCATTAAATACTCTAATATCATTTTCTTGGTAACAGGAGTTCTTGGCATAAGACTAGAATCACTTTGCATCAATTCAAACATAGACCACATGACTGACACAATAACATATATGAAAGACCAGTGGAAGCCTGTATGCTGTAGTCTCTTTAGTGAGCTTCTTTAATACCTCTTGGTCTTTTATACATCACTTGGACATATCATTGGGACTGCATACCCATCTATGGCCAAACAACCTTCTTCTGGTTCTCCAAAGCCCTTTAGTAGAAAAGTAACAAAAATGTTACCAAGATCACTTACAAACATTTCTATTTTAAAAGTTGAACTAATCTAAAAGCAAATCTGAGCAACTGCCGTTAATATTTCCTTCTTGGTTTCAGTGATCAGATTCCTGGAAGGGGGAGTTTATATTCTGCTACCAAAGCCTAGGAGCCCAAGTATGGAAAGCATAGTTCTTCTCTAAGGTTTTAAATTCATTCTAAGAAATGCTGAAGACAACTTGGAGAACTTCAACTCAGGGAACCAAGGCCTGTGCTGCTGGTAAGACAGCACAGTCCCTGTGGTGCGAGGTAGAGAGCACTGGGGATATTGGTAACAGTGTTAGGGGTTAGTACCAAGAAACTCCCATGACAGTTGTTCAATTTCATTACACCACTCCTAGTAATAGGTTAGAGCTTTCTGTGACGTCTCCAATAAAGATCCTTAGAGACCACAAGGAGGGCTGTTTGGCCACTGAATAATAATATGCTTGACTCTGTAGCCCAGCTGTTTGAAATATCTAGGTGGTTAACAAGATAATCATGTATAAGACTTAAAAACAAAACAGTCCAAAAATATAAAACTGGTTCAGAATATGGTTTTCTTATAAGGAACTCGTCTGCCTGCTTTGGCTCTGCTACCCTTGCTAGGCTGCCACAGGCAGTACTCCAGCCTTGTGCCATTGTTGGTTATACTTTGTGGTCCTAGAAAACTACTGCGTTGGCTATTGGGCTTCTACTCTAGCTTATATACAAAGGGATGACCCAGTGGCTTTATTAGTTATCTATGACCCTAGCTACAGACCTACTCATTGATCCCAGGGTGAATTAGGCCTATAAGAGTCTTTCTCCATTTTTTTTTAACACAAAGTAAGAGAAGAAGGTCATTCCTTCACCAAGGGCAAGATTTAGGCCAGGAGGCTTGAGAACTATCAGTGACTCATTTTCCCGGTTGCTGAGGAAATATGATTATGACAGAAGCAAGGGAGAGAGAAGAGGCTACTCATGATAAAAACCCGAACAAGCTGGTAGGGTTCTTTAAGTCCCAGTTCCAGTGATCCTTAAGAATCCTTTATCCCTTGAATTAAATAAAGCGTTCTAGTCCTCTAGTCTCTTCCTGGTACATTTTCATTTGTGTCTAAGACAGTGTGAGTTGGGCTTTTTACATATTATCATCAAATGTGCATGATGAATTTTGAAAGGTTTAGGTTTCATCAAAAGCTACTGGCAAGTGGCATGAACTACCCTGTTGAGGAACCGTGCAAAGAGAGTACCCTGGCGTCAGCCTGGATCCGCCTTTGGTTGTATAAACATTTCTTTACTCTTTAGGCGTCCTGAGTGAGAAACATCCACTTTGTCATTTAAGTGGCGAGAAAATGAACTTGTCAGTCTTTGGCACTTTCTATTCAAATATCCACATGGAAGATCCCCAGGGCTGAGATAAGGATAAGGTGAGCAAAACCTAGGTGTACCATGAAAGGAAGTACCCACTCTCATAGTCTTGCAAATTCCCTCGCTTCCTTTCTTAGCACATCCTAGCCCCGTTTTAGATGTTCCAGATGCTATCAGGACACAGGGTGTGAGCTTTCAACATAGTAGACTGTCAAATTTATTTTGGAACTGAAATCTAAAACAGCGAATTTTCATCTGGCTTTCTCACCAATTCAATGTGATCTCAGAAAAACTCTGTAACCTAGCTGGGCCTGGGCTTCTTATTGGTAAATTAAGAACAATCGAATTTCCTCTGGTTATTTTCAAGCACTGTGATAAAAGTAATATTAAATCATGAACAGAGTGGTTAACAGGCTTGTCGGAGGCTGTACAATTCATTCACTGGAACATTAAACCTAATCTCTTACATAAACTCTAGGTTTGCCTGTGACTTGTTTCTTATTTAATTAATTAAACAAATAGGTATTAAGTGCCTACTGTGATCAAGGCCAAGAGAGGTACCTGTGGAGAATGAGAAGAAAAATCCAACACATAATATGTTCCATAGGAAATAGAAGTTAGGTGGAATGAGAATGAAACCACCACCAGGACTCACATATCTTGATTGATATTCAGTGATTCCTGTAGCCCGTAGCCCAGTGGTTATCCTCAGCTTTTCCATATCTCTTAAGGCAGGTCTACATTTACTATTAGGTCCATCTTTTCCCACAGGCCAAAGTTGCTAGGGGAATAACCCTAAATTAGAATTGTCTTAGAGAAAAAAGAATTCATCTCAAAAAAGAGCCAGCTATAGATCCTTGACTTACCCAAAGCCTCTTAGTATCAGGCTTGTGAGACAAAGTTAGCCAGTGAACAGGTCAAAAAGAGAACTCCTGGTGAATATTCTTTATTACTCTTTTTGGTATTTCTTGACCTTCAATGACACATCTTATATTTTGAGGTCTAGGATAATTGGAAATAAAATGGGAGTTCCAATGTTCAGGGTTCAGAGCCCCTCAGAGAAGTGGCAGGAGTTGGATTATACTGCATGTCCGATATTCAGCAGCAACAGGCAAGGCATAAAGTCCCTGCAAATCTCTCATCCTCTGCTGTCCTATCTGGGGAAAGACATGCCAGCGATTTAACAAGCACAAGGGTGTAAATCACACAGTGAAAACTCTCACCATGGAAGGACAAAGATTTCCTAAAAGAATGAGGGGGAAAAGCCACCCAGTGCTAGGCATTCTAGGAGTTAGTGTTGGTGTCTAAATGTTAAACATTTACATTTTACAGCAAAGTGACATTTTTAAAGGCATTCTATTGCCCATTTGCAGCCATTACTCGCTGTTGGCCATGGGCTTAAGGCTGGAGCTGAGCGATGAATCAAAGACACCCTTTGTACCATGTCACTAAGCAACTGCCTCCTCTTCTGTCTCTCACAGAGCCTGGGCTGAGCACACAGCCTGTGTCATCCACATGGTGGGTTTATGGGTCTTGATTTATGCCAGCCAAAGTTTCCTGAGGAAAAGGCATCTGAGTTTGGGCTCGGGCCATGTCTCATCAATGTGCTGGGAGGAAAACATGGAGCAAGTGGGGATCAGCACAAGTAGGCAAGGTCAGGCCTGGCGTTTTGTTCCAGATTGCCCTAGCATCTGTAGAATATTGCTTCAGTTCAAAGAAGGCAAGTATACAGCATGCATTTTGATGAGCTCCTTTGCAATCCAAAATGGGCATTCCTAGTCTATCATAAAGTATGTTATTGAGCCAGTTGTAGCTTGAAATTGTATACGATATATATTTCAAGACTCCCCTACCAACTGGCCAGTTGGCATATGAGATGAACCTATTTGTCACCCTGTCTATGTGCCAAAGTCTGATTGCCACTTCTTTTTTTACAGTAAGCTTTCAGGCTTCAACATTTCTTCATATATAGCTGTCTCCGTAATGGAAATAACAAGGTTTGGGACAGCTAACCTGCACACTTCTTTGTGTGCATAAAAATCACTTAATCATGCTAGTGCTGGGCAAGTATTTGATGTTGTCCACAACACAGACACAGAAAGTCATGGTGCTTGTCACTTAATGCACACATGCTGAGCATCAGGTATGCAGATGGGTTAATTGCTTAGGATTCTCCTCTCACTGTGAACTGAAGGCTTAAAGAAATAAAGTCCTCCATAAGACTCAGCCAATCAGAGAGAAGCTGGACCTGAAACCAAAAATGTCTAACTCCAAATACCTCATTCTTAGATAAAAAGTAGACCTTGATACTGGGCACATTGGCTCACCAAATTTTCTTCATTGCATCAAGAGGAGAGAGGAGATCCTTTCTTCCTCTCAGAACGTGTCTCCAGATCGTTCCTCACTCTGTCTAGCTTCTAGCTTCCCTGGCAGCTCCTTTAACCTTCCTTGTTTTCAATTTTCCTTTTAACTAGGTTACAGGGCAAAGTCCAACAGAAAGACAGACCTAAGTGTATGTCTGAGAAAGGACTGAACAATAGGCATCAGTTGTCTCATTTCATAGATGCTAGTACGTGGCTAACAAGGAGGGCTCCCAGCATCCCCACAGTAGGACAAGTATGAGATTCTCATGCTTGGCTCCCAGAAGGAACCATCCCTGTCTCTTCTTGCTGAAGCTTTCAGCAATCCTAAACGGTCTGTATTCTTCCAAGGTCTTCTTTAGTGTCCAATCCTTATCTCTGATGTTGTTCTACCAAGAACTGCCAACTGTCACCCTTCCTTCCTTTACTGATGCTCGTGCTCCACACTCTGGCACATCTGTCTGGCAATTCCTGCTCTCATGTCTTAACTCTGCATACCTCTTCCGTAGGAAAGATGTTTGGTGGCCATATCAAGATCCTAGAATGGAGCACTTCCTCCTCAGCACAAACTCTAATGTTCTTGGATTGCCTCCTTCACTGGGCTAAAGGCTTGGTTCTTACAGGGGTGTGTGTGTGTGTGTGTGTGTGTGTGTGTGAGAGAGAGAGAGAGAGAGAGAGAGAGAGAGAGAGAGAGAGAGAGAGAGAGAGAGATTTGTGGCTCTAATCCTCAGCACTGTCTCCATGCCTCCCCTCAAAAATCAACAGATGTATACATAGAGGATTAAACAGAATATATGGATGAACTCACTGTCATGAAAGCTAACTAGATGAGCACATGTAAAAGGTGTTCTCCTCCCTACTTCTGTACCTAGTTCACTATAATTGGCAGATGCCCCCCCCCCCTGAACTGGAGGAAATGTGCAAGCAGCCAGCATGACCACAGGGAGTTTAGTCTCAGTATCTAAAATTGGTAGGAAAATAGTCTGAGAAAGATTGCCTTATTCAGATGCTGTCCATCAAAGAGCTTCAGGTTGAAAGAAAAGCAAACACGAGCGATTATATCTTAGTTTTATCATTTGGCATGGCCAAATTCCATATCAGAGGTTAAAAGAAAAGTTCAGAATTTGGCTTCAGCATAAAAATGTGAATTGATTTCTACAAAGTAGGTATGTGTCCATCCATATGAGAGTATTGACGCCAAATAAGAATCATTCCTAGAACCTAAGGGAGGATCATCAAATACAGTCACTTTATTATAAATTTAATGAGACTTGCTATCTAAAGCTAGGGGAATGAAGAAGGGAAGTGCAGGGTGAATGGTCCCAGGATCCTACATTACATCAGCAGCATCCCTTCCCTCATGATGCCTAGCTTTGCACTTCTCTGACATTTCTCCTCATGTTCCATCATCTGGCACCTCATGGGCCTGTCAGATTCTCCATCTTGACCTTCCCTGAGCTCTGTGTATCAGTAGACTCATATAGTACCCTCCATCTTCCTCTGATCACATTGAACGTTTGTAGAGAGCTGGGGTACATTCTGGAGCTTTGAGCTTGTTGACAATATCCCTTCTCCTGGCTCCGGATGCTCCTCTGTTGTATGGAGTAGCATTATCCAGGGCTGGCTGTCCTTATTCAACATGGTTAGTGTGAATCTAGGTCCAGAAAACCCTTTGTGGGCTTAAAAACTGAGGTCTTATTTTACACAGGCAAAGCTTGGAGCAGAGCCCTATCCCAGGCCAGAGACTTGAAACTGCTCTTTTATGGGCACAATTAATCAATGACCTCCCTGCCTCCTCATAATACTTCCAGCAACTTTACTCCAGGACGTTAGCAGTCTCACCTCAGCTGACCGTGCCTATGGGGTTATTTTCCTACTGTCTTTTAGTGGAACCTGGGGATATGTAATTCAGAAGCCTAAAGAGTCCATTTCCCAGACCTCCTTGCCAGCTGGCTTCTTGATCCATTTCTGCTGACAGGAGCATCACAGCAAGTAAAAAGCAGCAGCAGAAGAAATCATACTCCCACCCATCTCTGTTTCTGCCCAGCTTTCTCTAGCAGGCAATAGCAGAGCCCCAGTATCTGGCTTCTTTGGGTTTTCCCATGTGTGGCATCTGTGATGGTTAATCATCTCTGTCAACTTGACTGGATTTAGAATCACCTAGGAGACACAGCTCTGGATTGTATGTGAGAGAGTTACCAGAGAGGTGTTATTGAGGAGGGAAGATGCACGCTAAATGTGGGTAGCGGCATCTCATTGCCTGGGGCATCAGAATGAATAAAAAGGGAAAAAGGAGAGAGCCAGCTGAGTACAGGCATATCAGACACCAGCACCACCAGCCACAAATAGGGCCCTGTCATTCTCAGAACTGAACACAGCAGCCAAGGTGTCTGCAGAGGAGGGTCTCTCTCCTATCAAGAGTCACTTCAATAGCTATCTTGAAATGTGTCATAAGAAAGTCTTTTCTTTGGGTATTATTTTGAAATCTCTTTTTTTATATAAGAAAAAATGCTAGGCATGGTGGAGAATATTTCTAACCTTAGCACTAGAGAAAAAGAGGCAGGGAGATCTGGAACTCAAGGGCAATCTCAAGTCAAAAGCTAGCCAGGCAGTGGTGGCATACGCCTTTAATCCCAGCACATGGGAGGCAGAGGCAGGTGGATTTCGGAGTTCGAGGCCAGTCTGGTCTACAGAGTGAGTTCCAGGACAGCCAGAGCTATACAGAGAAACCTGTCTCGAAAAAAAGAAAAACAACAACAACAACAACAACAACAGCAACAACAAAACATCAGAGTAACCTTTTCCCTTCCAGTGAAATGCATATAAAGTCTCGTTTCATCAAGGTAAGAGTGCAGCTTCTTTATTGAAGCTAGGGCAAGGCCAAGCTGTCAACGTTCCTCTGGTCCCTAACGTTTTATCTTTGCCCTATCCACCTTCACCAAAGTCGCAGAGACATATTTAGAGGACAGATCCCCAAAGAGAGCTTTGAAAAATCACCAGAAGGAGACTTTTCTAGGCAAAGAGTCTGTTTCCTGTTCTTTGTTTTGTAGAGGATGCCCAACAAAGGGACACTGTTACTTTAAGTCACATTTTGGTTTAAGGGGCTTTCTTAGGTACCAGTATAGACCTATATAGATCCACAGTCCTTCCCATGCTGCATGGAAGAGGAACTCTTCCTTATCCTTTCCTGCATTCTTCCCAGCTGCAACTATCCCTGCAGAAGCCTCACCATGCCCAAACACTTCTCTCATCCCCTAGCTGCCTCTGCTCTCTAAGCATCCATCCTCTTTGAAGTTGTGGGCTCAGAACCTTTCCTGAAGAACATGTGCATGTTTATCCCTCGAAGTCTGGATGGTGTGTGCCCATCACCCATGAGTAGGAAATACTGCCCCGGTGTTCTTGAGGACACAGAGGATATAAGTTACCTCATGTGTCCCTTCTGCAAGCAGAGAATGGTTTGGAGTACAACCTTTTGTTCTAGTGATATAAAATTCTACTCCTCCAAAACCCAGGCTTCTCAAAGGAGAGGAAAGAGAGAAATGGGAGGTCAGTGTAGTATTTATAAGGGGTATGACATCCTCATCTCTCTCCTTGTATAAAACCAAGGCTGAAGTTTTATTCCTTCCCAAAAGCTTCATTATTTCTAGATTTAGTTTCTCGCTCCACACAATAACACCATATGTTGGAATCATAGTTATAAAAGCATGAGTTTTACTCTACAGATTCAGGTGTGCAAGACATTCACACTGTTATATTCTCCTTAAGTTAAAATAAATCTGACTTCATCACCTCTTCTATCTGCCAAATACCGTCTTCGGGAAGCTCAGTTGATCGTTATAGCAGTTTCTGACCTGGATAGTCTTGGTATCTTAAGCAGGGGTTTAAGAAGGTTTGGGTGTGGTTTTGGAAGGTTTGGGTGTGGAAACCTCCTTGGTCCCCAAATCCAATCAGTGTACAATCTGAGAACCTCCTAGAAAGCCCCTTAAGGTCCCAGACCCAGTCCCAGCATCTCTCTCCTCTTGTGGTATTAACTCAAAGCTAAACAACAGAAACAACAGCCATCCATACTTTCTGTTTCACAGTAGGCATGGCCCTTTACCCACCTGCACCATCTCACTTCTGCATCCTTAGCTGGGAGCTGGAGTGTCTCCTGCCTCATTACACAGTCAAAAAAGTGGAGGCCTGGGGAAGTCTTGCTCAAGCACATTCTGAGGGTACTTAGGCACAGAGCCCATGTTCCCAGTGTCCTCCATATAGCCTATTATCACCATTCTCTGATTTATAGCCACATCAGCCTAGATTCTCCATGTCCTCCAGAAGTTGGGCCCCTTCTCTTCCTGTGGATGATTGAGGATTGGATCTCAGTGCCCCAGGAAACCTCATTCTTCTCTTCTGTCACCAGCCTGTTCTTTCTATACCTCATCACCTCGTCCCAGCCTGTGCCATCTGACAGAAATAGCAAGGCCTTGCTCATTCCTCAGGACATTTCTCCATCACAATCAGGTCCCACATTTCCTCCTTCAGGAAGAATTTCCCAGATTTCCCCAGTGAAGTAGACAGTCACTGATAGGCCAGATGCTTCTGCAAATGGAAAAGCAGCAGATTCTGGGTAGACACATAACATCCGTACTCTAGCCTTGTCATATAGAAAGAGAACAAAATGAAGCTTGGGAGAAATGGAATGTGCTCTTATTGGCCAGCCAGGGGGACCATAGAGGTGGCCTGCACATCCCCATGTACATATCCATAATACAGTCGTGTAGGCCAGGGAAGGCTCAGCTGATCTCTTCCATGGGGGACATTAATCAAAACCAGCAGTGCCCCAAGAACAAGAATGACCCAGAACAAAATGATGAGCTAGACACCCACATCAGTTCCTTTCCACCATTACATGGCCAAGGAGCCCAACCCCAAACTAAATGCTGAGTCAGCTCAGTCTCTTTGGGGTGACTGTTGGGAGCAGCAACAGCAACAAAAGAGCCTGTGACAAATTTGTACACATTCTAAACTTGGAATCGGTACACAATTCAAATTAATGGCATCTCCACTAATCAGAGACAAAATCAGCGGAAATTCCAGATGAAGCTGCTACAGGACTGACACACATATAATTTATGTGACAGGCACGGGCTTTTTAAAAAGAGAAAACTGCTATTACATGTTACCAAAATCACTTTCAATTTGGAATATGACAGCCTAGTCCAAACATTTGTGATGCCAGCTACCCAAGACCCAAACTCTGCCAATTGTTCTCTCTCTCTCTCTCTCTCTCTCTCTCCCCCCAAATCCACTTTCTTTCCCCCTGTCCCTCATGCCTCCAGCCACTGTCTTCCTGTTCATCAAACTATGTTCAAGGACCTACTACATCTCTTTACAGAGACCCTGCAGTAGACATAATAATTATAAGAAAGGCTACTTAATATGATTGTATCTTCTTAATCCTCACAACACCTTGAGACAAGTGCCACTATTATTTTATAATAATAATTAAAAACAATAATACAATGAAGCCCAGACAGGCTATGCAAACTGTCATTGATATGACTAAGCAAGGGAGGTCATTGGACTCCTGCTTCTCTGTCTCTTCTTTGATGTGATGTCAGCTATATATGGTTGATACAAGAGGACTGAATGAAGGGTGTGTACAAGAGCCTGGCACATTCTATGCTGAGTGCCTGTTCATTCCTTTTCTGCTCCTGAACAACTATATCTCCCTCTTATTTCCAAGCCATTGCCCTTTATTTTCTGTATTAGAGATATGCTTCTTTGAGTTTCTAAGGTGTGCTGTGTTCATGGTTTCATAGTTGTATGCTTTGAACACTCATTGCCACTTTTTAAAGAATTTTGAAATAACTTCTA
This sequence comes from Mus minutoides, assembly GCA_902729485.2. Classification (NCBI taxonomy): domain Eukaryota; kingdom Metazoa; phylum Chordata; class Mammalia; order Rodentia; family Muridae; genus Mus; species Mus minutoides. The sequence continues at coordinate 242,580 of LR750038.1, forward strand.
GAGTTGACCATCTTTCTCTTGTCCACACTCCAGTTTCCTGTGGTCACTAGAAATACTAGAAATACTAGAAATTTGTACTCTTCTGTATACATGGGTATAGTAGGCTCAGAGTTCACAAGTGTAATTAGCTGTTCATATAGCAGGGTCCTATGCACCTAGAGTTCTATGTGTGAAGAGGACCCCAGTTAGCTCACTCCATGAAGGAATTCCTCATCAGGGAAAGCTTTTAGCAAAGAGCATGGCCTGGACTAACATTATTAAAACCTACCTCTCACTCTTTCCTTGGATCCAAGAACACCAGGTGCCCAGTGTGGAAGAACATGGGTGTGGAACTGCTTTCTATATTTAGCAGCTACAATGGTAGACTCTCCTAAGTCCCAGCTCCCTCATCTCTAGGATTGGGATGACAATAATGACCCCATGATAGGACTGATGCCACTATGCTATAGAGTGACACATTTAAACACTCAAGACAATGGCTAGGATAGGTGTTCAGTAAAAACCAACTCTGGTTATCATCCTAGCTGTGGCTGCACTGGCAATGGTTGTAGTGTGTCATCTTCTCAGCAGAGACTGACACAAAACAAAGCTTAGTACCCTCCCCAGTGCCTATGCTTTCAACTTGATTGAATGCATATTTTATTCATGGATTTCACCCCCCAACTTACTCCTCAGGAGAATTTATGACATTATGATATGACGCTCTTAAATTAGAAGTAGAGATTTGGAAGTACGTCGAACGGGGAGTGAGGAAGCATTGGCGATGACAGTTGCTGACACCTTTGGTTCTGACTTTGCTGGTAACCAGTGGGAAAAGGAAGCAGGTTTCACCGGTTTCACTGGGTTTTGTTCATTCACAATTTTGTGTGACTCCAGACCAATAGATCTGTTTTCTTAGGACTTGCTATATACTAACTGCTACCAACAGAAAGCAATATCTGCAGTGAACATGTCTTTCTGGAGTTCAGTAATTTGTAGATTCCCTGAGAGGCAGAACTGTGTTCTCATTCCTATCTCCTAAGCATATACTTTGTCCTAGATGTCTTTAAAAATATTGAGCGGGGTAGAAAGGTAGAACGCTTTGAGGTTTCTTTTAGCCAGCCTAACAAGTCACACGGAGATGTTTGTCCTGTTTTATTACTCACAACAATTAAGGGTTTAAACAAATGCAGGAGCTAGATGAATAGATTCCTCCTCTTAATGGGAGAAGACTTGTGTGTTTAAGTGTAGTATTCTGCATAGTGAACAACCTTCAAAACAAGGCTACAATCAAGCAATCAAAACAGGTTGATATTGGTGTTAGAATATGCAAGGTAATCAATAGAGTAAAAGAAAGAGTCTAGAAATAGACCCACATATTTACATTTAATCAATCTTTGAGAAAGCTACAAGCATACTCTTTTAACATATGATACTGAACTAACTAGTCATAAAGAAAAATATGTAACATATAACTACAGCATAAAGCTTAGTGTGTGTGTGATACACAGAATAATTTGAGATGTACTATAAAGTTAAAGGTAAAATGTTAAGGCTTTTAGAAGTAAACATAGATGAGTACTTGTTCAAGGTTTAAAAAATTGTATGTATGAATATATGCATGTGAATATAGTGTATACAGAACCCCAAGGATTAGAATATCCTGGAACTGGAGTTAAGGATACTATTGAGCCACCTGATATGGGTGCTAGAAACTGGATTTGTGTTCTCTGGAAGATCTCAACTAAAGTGGCATCTCATGATCCCTAAAAGGAAATTCTTGTAACTTTATTGTAGGCACACATCTTAGACGATACCCAAAAACAATACCCTCAAAACTGAGATAGCACACCTTCTCCTTTTGCTGAGCAAAAATGCCACTAAGGAAATGTACAAGAAAGCCACAGTCTATAGGAAAATAAAACTTGCATACAGGCCCTATATAAAGGGCATGCATATGGTGTCATACACTGAGGCACTGGCAACTTACTAGTACTCCCCTAACCCACCCAAAGAAAACTGACTGTCCCTCAGCAGCTATCAAGTGCCATCAACTCCCTATGATCTTATGGAGGTCTGGTGCCAGTAACCACTGTTGCTTTGAGTTCAAGGGTCTAACCATGCCATGCAGAGGGGCCAACATTTCACAGCATCTCTACCATTCTTCTGGGAGTTAGACACAGATACTCTATGTGCATGGCTGAGCACTCACAATTGCTCAGATTTAGACGATTCAGTTCGTAAGCTTAGTTCCATGATCTTGTGTAGAAGATTATCATAGTGATGGAGGAGGCTCTTCACCTCATTCTAAACAGGAAGCAGAGGAAAGGGAGTGGACTAAGAACCAATATAACCTTCAAAAACATTTCCTTAGCCCAGTGACTGACTTCTTCCAAATAGGCCCCTTCTTACTAAAGTTTCCAAAAATTTCTAAAATAGGCACACAGTTTTGGAGCTGAGAACTCAACTCATGAGTCTGCGGGGGACAATTTTGTATTCAAAACCATAATACAGTAACATATATGAATAAATCTAAACATCATGTCAAGTGAGAAAGTGGTCACACAAAACATCAATCAACACTAGCAAGTAGAATAATGTTCACAGCTAGCTTGGAGCAGAAGTGGGAGGACTGAATGGAGACAAATGTGAAAAACTTTCTGGGTTAGCAGAGGTGCCCCTCTAGCTTGATTTACCTCAAAACTCATGGAACTATACGTTTTCTATTTAGCTCTACCTTCAAAAGTCTGTCCCAAAGCAGGCAAGAAAATAGAAAAGAGGAACAGGCAAAGCAATTGAAAGCATATGATGAGATAGTAGATTTAAACTCAAATGCAGCAGTCATTGTATTACATGTAAATGTGCCAGATGCTCCAACTAAAAGACAAAGATTATGTCAGACTGGGTGCTTAAAATTCCAACCATTTGCTGTTGATAGGAGACACATACTAAAACATAAGCTACAGAAATATTGAACAGAAAACAATTAGAAAGTAACATATGCAAATGTGAACAAAAGAGAAACTCTTATGTCTGTATTATTATCAGATAAGGTGTGTTTCAAATTTAAAAATGATTACTAAGGAAAACACATCAAGCTTTCAGTTCCCTGGGGGGAAAAAACCAGCAATTTTGAAATCATATGCACCTGGCCTCAATAGCTAGAGCAACGAGGAAAATAGATAAGCCACAATGACAGAAGAGGATTTTTAACTTGCTTCTTTTAATAACTGATAAAAATGTGGCCCATGAAGCCAGTAAAAATATGAGCCCAAGAAGTCAGTACAAATATTAGCTTATTTATATTTGAGTGTAGGTGTAGTAAAATGGATAAACACTGAAACCCCAAACAAAAGAGTACAAAAAATTTTCAGTTTTTACGGGGTACTTAAAAACCTGATCATGTATGGGGTCACAAAATAAGTCTTAACAGATTTTAAAACTTGTCATTTTGAGTACATATTCTAGATATAAGGGAAATAGATTATAAACAAATTATTTTAAATACAAAATAAAATTTGAAATTAATAATTTATTTAAAAATACTGTCAAAATCCATCCCAATGAAATGATGAGGTATTTAATCACAAGATTACACAAACATAGCATGTTAAATGCTTATAAAATGAGGACAAGACACTATTTAGAGCCAAAATTATACCTTAAACAGACACATTCAAAAATAACAAAGAATTCTTAAAATCAATGATGGAAGCAATCAACTTGTACTCAGCAAATTAAAAGCTAAGAGAATAGAAGAGAGGAAATAATAAAAGTAAAGGCAGAAGTTAATGAAATGATAGCAAGCCCCAAACAGAGAGGGAAAATGTAGCCAAACGCTATTCTTTGAAGAGCTCAAATTTTGTCTTGGCAAAGCTGATAAAAGCAAGAGAAGGAAACAATGTCAGAAGCAGAGAGGACGCATCACACAAACATTAAAGACAGGCTACGAGGAGAGTGAATGGCTTCATGGCAGCATGTTTGAAAAGATGGTGAAATGGAAAAATTCCTAGGAGAAATACATCTTAATATTGGAATGTGAAAATGTTGAAAATATGCTCATAAAATGATTGAAGATTCACAAACATTTAAAATCTCTCAAAGAAAACATTTCTAGACTCAAGTCACTTCCAGAGTGGAGTCTGCCAAACAATTTAAGAGAAACAAATAAACAATCTTAAGCAAATTCTTCCAAAGAACAAAGAGGAGGCAGAAATAAATTTTAGGGAGACAAAATATTAATAGAAAACATTATAGGAAATTGACAACAAATACCTTAGCCAGTGTGGTGGCACAGATAAGGAGTCTAAATCCTTATTGGGCCATTCTTAGCCGCATAGTGAATTTGAAGCTAACCTGGGCTATGTGACATCTTGATTCAAACTCAAATAACTGGGAATTAAATAATCAATAAGCAATCTCATTGAGAATATAGCAGTAAAAATCTACATAAAATCTTACCAGATGGAGTCTACAACAAGAAAGAAAACCAACCAGTTGAAATGGAACTGGATCCAGAAAGATACATTTAATCTGTTTCTCAGTTACTCTCCTATTATTGTCAAGAGACACCATGACCAGGGAAACGAATGAAAGGAAACATTTAATTGGGGGCTTGCACACAGTTTCAGAGGGTGTGTAGAGTCCATGGCCTTGAAGATGGGGATCATGGAAACAGGTAAGCAGGCATGGTACTGGAGACAAGAGATTCCATGTTGAGACAATAACCATGAGATATGGCATGGACTTTTGAAACCACAACTCCACCACCCTACCTTACCCCTGCCCAAGTGACATAACTAGGGTATTCCTACGAATCCTTCCCACACATTTCTACCCATGGGACCACTCTCCTTCAAACCACCATAACTTGATATTCCAAATTTTATCATTCTAATACATAGTAATGGAACAAAATAAAAATGTAGATAAATGTATAAAAATACAATAAAATTTAACATCTATTCATCAGTAAAACAAACAAACATACAAACAAACAAAATCACTGAACAAAAGAAAAGTAGCAGGAACTTAGTAGCCCAATTTAAAAAACAAAAGCAAACCTTCAACAGGTGCTTTGCACACATCAGACTAATGGTGGAATGTTGAAAGCTTTCCTTTTGAGATAAAGAGTGAAAGATTAATAATACAACTATCTGGTCAATAAGACTCTTGGACAAAACTGGGCTGGACATACCAGAAAGGACAGGACAGCAAGAAAAAGAAGGCATAGGAATTAAAAGGGAAGGCTTCTTATGTATCTTGGAAATCCCAGTGAGCCTATACATCTTTAGAAAAGTTCTAGATACAATGTGGATGACCAAGAACCCACTGGGGTCAGTACAGCAAATAAGAAACAGAAACGTCCAGTAACATGTCACATTTACAGAATCATGAGAAGAATCTGGGGCTGGAATATAGTCAATGGTCAAGTTCTTACATGGCAACATTCACTAATTACTAATGAGTCTGACTCCCTTGCCATGTATTTATGGGGCAAATGGATACCCTCTTTTATGAGGTATTGAGTATGGAGCTCCCAGAACTAGGGGAAAAGAAAAAAGAAAAGAGAGCAAATCAAAGGTCAATGAGTAAATCTAATGGAAGTTACTCAAGATGTGTGTGTGTGTGTGTGTGTGTGTGTGTGTGTGTGTGCAGAAAGCTCTGACATTTATGGGAAGGAAGTGGGCTTGTGCAAGTGGGATCTACCATGTTTGTGTACTGGAAGATTTACCCCTGCATAGATGGCAGTGTTGTGGATTGGTTTTAATGTTATTTGTGTTAATTCACCTCTCAAAAATCACATGAGAACTTATACGTCTGCCTATAAGACACTGAGGGTACCTGCCCTTAGTTGGTTTTGATTGGTGAATAGAAGTTGTCAGCGACCAATGACTGGGCAGGGAGACAGACAGAGGCATGACATTAGATTACCTGGACAAGTGAACCACAGGAGGGAGATGGTTTGAGAATCGCCATGGCAGGCATGAAAGATCAGGCCAGAGAACTGCAAGAGAGAAAGAATATAGCCATGTAAGAATCCAGGAAGAGCAGTCCCAGGGGACACTCTCCCATTGGGTCTGGTATAGCTGAGATGAAACATAGAATGTATTAAGTAATAATTTAGGAATATCTGAAGGGCGGCGTAAGCAATGTGAAAGTTTGGTAGTGGCCCAGGCATTGAGCTGTTTAGGGCATATTAAAAATAAGACTGCAAAAATATATCTTTCATTCTTAAACCCCAAACATTTGGGTAACGAGGAGCACGTACACACACCCCAGGAAGTTTTGAAAGAATTAAAACACCACTGCTTCAGATGGCATCCAATGTATTTGTTGTACTCACTTTTAAAAATTAGAGGTTACTGAATGGAAGACATGTGCCATGACGTGAGATTAGGAGGACTGGTTTCTCAGATGAGATGAGCTGAGCCACGTGGTTCCTCCCCAAGCCACACAGGTTTGGAACTAAAAGAGAAGCACACATAATTCTAGGGTTCATGGCATGAGCTGAGTCACAGTTAAGTCTCCCCAGGTGGACCCTGACAAGTCCGGGTGGCAGGAATTTACTCTGGGCCTTCCTCAAAGGCTTCTGGCTGACTTGGAGACTTTAAACTCAGAGGTGCTGGGAACCCCTACTATACAAAAGGCAGGCTACTTGGAAGGCAGAGAGAGGCAGACAACAGAAGCTGATTTCCTCCAACAAACAGATGAACAAGAGATAAAGATAAATATAATTTGATTTGTCTTTAAAGATATAATTGTTTAAATGTTTTTTAATATACATGGAATTAAGAAATCCAAGCCTTTGATCTCAATAGTAAGAAACAAAGACATGGAGATAGAATAAAAATAAATGAAAAAAATGCATTAAAAGAAAAATTTTAAAGTCTATACCAGGGCAACACTTGAGATCTTTGAATGTGGTCCACATGGGATTTCTAAGCTTACTCAGCCTGGCACGACAAATTATAGCCTAAAGTAGGTTCATACAAAAATATAAAAGAACATTTAATTAAAATTAATTACATAAGAAAGGATGTTGATTCAAGTTATATAAAGAAAAAGGGGATATATGTGTATACACACACACACACACACACACACACACACATATATATATGTATATATATGGGAAGGGAAGGAAAGGAAAGGAAAGGAAAGGAAAGGAAAGGAAAGGAAAGGAAAGGAAAGGAAAGGAAATCCAGGTCAAAATGCCAGAGACTGTGTTGTTAATATTGATAAGTTGATTTTTAAATGTATAGGAAATGAGAAAGATCAAGATGCTTTTTAAAAGTGTAGGAAGAAGTGTTCTACAGTAAAGTCACAATAGGTAGTAATGAAGAATTGGTGGCCTGAGAGCTCTCTGATGAATAGTTCTTTAGCCTAAAGTCAGATTCATGAGTAAACTGGTTCTTAAAAAGAATTGATTGAATAAATAAGCAAATAAATAAATAAACAAACAAGCAAATAAATAACCCTTGTCCATTGAATAGATACCAATTGGAAATGCATTTTAAATATAACTGGTGGTTTATGTTGTACATAAATAGACCAGAATCAGCTTGATATAAAAGATATGCCTTGCATATGAAAGACAAAACCCATGTCTCCTTGAAAAAATATTTTATGTCCCTGTGATAGAAAAGGCATCATACTAGAATAAGATACAAGAAAGAACACTAAGAATAAAAAAAATTATCAATGACTTTGGCCACATTAAATTAATAATTTCTGATATCAGAAAGTACTATTGAGCTGCATGTAGTAGCATAGGCCTTTCTTCCCGGCAATAGGAAGGCAGATACAGGAGAGTCTCAGGGAGTTTAAGGTCAACCTGTTCTATATGCTAAGTTCCATGCCAACCAGAGACATACAATGAGACTTTGTATTAAAACACAAACAAATAAAAGCTGAAAATGAAAAGAGAATTAATATAGAAGAGATTTCAGAACACACACACAACTGCCAGAAGCCTTGTAAACTACAATACAAAAAATATTTCAAAAACAACAAGAAACAGACAGCTAAATAGAAAACTGTGCAGAGATCACCAGTAGGTGACTCATGAAAGAGAATATCCAGATGCCCGCTAAATACTTGAAAACAGTCAGGCTCATTAGTAATCAGTGGCATACAAAAATATATATATAATGCAAATTGAAGAACATTGTAGAGCACACTATCCAAGATGGCTAAAATTAAAAGAAATAATCCTAATGAACACCGGCAGAGCTGTGGAGTGATAGACCCTCATAGAAGAGCGGAGGGGGTGCACACTGGTATAATACCTCTGGAGACCACTTTGGCACTTCTACTAAAGCTAATCAGACATAGACTCTATTACTCAGGAACTCCACATGGACACCACGAGACACACTCAATAACGGTACTAGCAGCTGTGTTTGCTACAGCTCCATACTGGAACCAACCCAGATGTCCATCAACAGCATAATGGTTCAGCAATGTGCACTGTGTTCACAGAAAAGAGCCTAATGTGGCAGTGAAAATGGGTGATTTGCAGCCACGGTATGTATGGGTTTCACACACATAACAAGCATACTGTGTGACTTCATTCTGGGCTACTCAAACATTATAGAATTTAGAGATGCCTGATTAAGTCATAAAGTTAAGATCTGCAGATAAATGCTTATCTTAATGATCTGGCTAGCTGGCACTTCTGGGGAACCAAGAAGGTTATTCTCAGTGGACTTGAGATCACTGCATCCATCACAGGTCCACCTTAGAAAGAGGAGGACAGTGAGTCTGTGGGTGGCTGCTTTGTAATAATTAATTCATATCTTCTTTTGTGTCGCTGCATTTTGCTTTTTGAGATAGGTTCTCTCTATGTTGCCCATGCTATCCTCAAACTCAAAATCCTCCTGTCTCAGTCTCTCGAATGCAGGAATTGCAGCCTGTGCGCCACCACATCTGGGAAGCTGTATATTAAGTCACTTCCCATATAAATGTAATCGATGGCAATAAATATTTAGGAAACAAAAAAGAGATACAACTGGTGACATAGACAGGAGCCTCCAAAAGACTCTCCTCTCAATTAACAACAGTTTACTTTTTATTCTTCTTTAGACTGAGCGGTCCCACCAAAATGAAAGAAATATATCTGAAAACTTCAGTGTCAGGTTGGCCTGAGCAAAAACATCTGTTACTGTGACGATTCGAGGTGATGCTAGCTGGGTCTCCTTCACTGCTAGGCTGGGAATAGGTTCAAGTCAAATGATCTGTATGAATGTCATGAACATAAATGGTAGACTCAGGGTGCAGAGAAGACTCTAGAGGTTCAGGGAGCTGGGGTGGATTAAAATGGCAGCCATCTTAAGAGACAATCCCAGTTTCATCCCTGGATTCCCAACACTGCAACACCTGAAGCTCCAGGAAAGCTAAATGAGGGGATGTGTTGCAAACCCTTGTGGAAGGCTTGGAAAGTACCCCCCCCCACCCCGCCTTCTGCTTCTGGAGAGGACATCAATGTTGAGAGGATGTAAGTAGGAACACTTGGAAGCGTTTGTGCCTAAGAAATGCATCTGAAACCCACATCACCAAAGCATTCTTCTCAGCTCTATCCCAGTGGTTTTCAACCTTAATAATGCCACAACCTTTGAACATAATTCCTCATGTTATGGTGATCCTCAACTGTTAAAGTATTTCACTGCTACTTCATAACTGTGACTTTTGCTACTCTTGTGAACTGTAGTGTAAACATCTGATAGGCAGTACATCGGATATGCGACCCTCAAAGGGGTTGGAACCCATGGGATGAGAACTGCTGTTCTATCCCTACACAAACATTCTTTCAGGGAACCTGCACTCTGTTTCCAAGCTATATTTGGGACTGGAGAGGTTCCTGTGTGTGCTGACAGCAGAAGTAGCTGAGAATCCCATCTTTCTGGAGTTGGAGTGTCATTGGGCCATGGTCATGAGCCATTTCTTTCTATTTAGCCTGGTGGGGAAAGCATTGCCTCTAAGAGTAACCCAATTTGGGCTTGAAGCCAAGCTTGAACTTTGCTGGCAGTGAGCTTTATGAACTTAGCAAATTATTGGGTATACACAAATTTTAAATAATAATACAGAGAAATCACTTAATACTGGGCCTGGCGATAGAAAGTCCTCAGGAAATGCTAATGTCTTGTTATTTGTTATTTTCATTGCAATGACTATCACCATCCCTATTTTCAGACTCAGGAAATCACTGAACAATGTGTTCAGTTGGAAACAAATAGAAAGTAGCTTTGGGAGACAGAAATTCCCTACTTTGCTTTGAAATGGAAGAAGAGAGCTCAATAAGGTGGCAGATGGAAGTTCTAGCCCCTCTCTACACTGGGGGTGAAGCCACTAGCTTTCTTTTCTTTTCTTTTCTTTTCTTTTCTTTTCTTTTCTTTTCTTTTCTTTCTTTTTTCTTGTTTTGTTTTGTTTTGTTTTGTTTTGTTTTGTTTTGAGACAGGGTTTCTCTTTATAGCCCTGGCTGTCCTGAAACTCACTTTGTAGACCAGGCTGGCCTCGAACTCAGAAATCCGCCTGTCTCTGCTTCCCGAGTGCTGGGATTAAAGGCATGCGCCACCATGTCCAACTCGCCACTAGCTTTCTTAAGCCCAGCTCTCTAGATTTCCAGGAGGCATGTCTTCCATGTTAACTGAGCTTCTGTTTTCTTCCCAAGAGAAAGAGCAGACTGTGTCTCAGGCAGAGAGGACCACTAGCCTGACACCACGTTGTTAGAGCTGTGCAGATTCTCCTACAAGTCCAGAAGACACAGTAGGCAGTGCTGTACTTCACACCTTCTTCTATATGTTGTTCCAAATCTTTGCTGCCTCTAATGCCATTCCATCATGGCCTTTAGAATTCAGATCAACATATTTCATGCTTTGGAGCATCAATTTGGGACCATATGCTTAAAAGAAATGACCTTTACTACTCTCTGTCCAAAGTGGGGAGCCAAGGTGAAAAGGCAGGTGGGAGCCCCAAGGACTAGGAGCTCCAGAGGACATGGGACGGGAGCAAACGGAAGAAGTAGAAGCCAGGCTAAGAGATGGGGAGCCACAGGTAGCAACGCAGATTGGAGACTGAGAGAGGTGATGGACTAAGGGTAGGGTAGATGGTCTGCACTAGTAGCGATGACCCCTGTGCTGTGCATCTCAGCAAGAAGTCGAGTCTATCTCCATTCCCTTCAAACACAGGTCAATCTGTGACTTGCTTTAAGTAACAAATCCCAGCTGAAGTTAGGGTGTGTGACTTCCTGTTCTAAGCATTAAGAGGTCTTTTTAGCTTCCTCTGGAACCCTTCTGGGATATAGCCACTGGAAAATGAAGGTTCCCACCAACCATCAGCTGCAGAGAGAGTATGTGAAGATAGAATGGCTCAGCCAGGCACAGTGGCTCTAGCCACCCCAATGGTGCGCTAGGCATGAGTAAATCCATGACAACGATCCAGTCTAGTTATAAAACACATGACCCTGACGAGTGCCAGGGAGAGAAGAAGAGCTCAGACAAGCATGGAATTCCCACAGAATTGGGGAAAAAAAACTCAAAAATCCTTCATTGTCTAAGCTATTAAACATTAGGCTGGATTTTTATGTAGTAGCAGATAACTGAAAGAGAGGGCGATTGACAAGTAATCACTTAGAGATGCTAGGAGGCACCTTGGTTAGCATCCCCGATTTCCTGATTTCCCAATTTCAGAACATCACGCTTATTGATCTTTCACACTTATGACAAAACGTCTGTTTTAAATAAACACCATGAGCAGTGTGCTTGCAAGTAGGAAGTTAATGCCAGGAACTGAGCCTACCCTTAGGATGGCAATCAGAGACAAGCTGAGGAAAGAGTAGCACACAGTGAGCTATGCTGTCATTGCTGAGTACCTCTTGCCTACGTGACCTGGAGGAGCCTCTACATGGTGTCTTCACCATTACTTACTTTATTCTTTGAAGGTAGGGCCTGTACCCATACTTTTGGCTACTTTATTGGGTTCTTATCTCTAGCACCATTCTCTACCCTTATCCCTTCTAACCTCCCAATCCTAGGTAGGAGTAAAGAAGGAGAAGGAGAGTGTTGATCTCGGTATGCTACCTCTTGCTGATTAGGGGCATGGAGTTCCTTGTGGTAAATCCAGTCTTCATTGTCAGGGTATTTCCAACCAGCAGCAGCAGCAGGGGGAGTAGCAGCCACCCCTTCTCTTGGAGCTTTGGCTTTTTTTTTCTGTCCTCTGAAGAGTCTCCAGAATTCCAAATGTAAATTATTTCAGCTGGCAAAATCATGCCCTTTCCAGAGCATGGGGCTAATCATACTTAGCTGCTGTGGACACTCTGAAGCAGCCCATATCCCACACCTGAGATTAAAACAAAAACACACCCATATAACATTTCTGGTTTTTTTAGAAACCAAAAGTCTCACTACAAGGGCCAATGAATGGTCTTGTTCCACAAAAAAGAACATGTTGATATTTAGACAGCAGAACCCTTTGCCCAAGGTTAAACCATTAATAAATGGCAGAACAAGCATTTGAACTCTGAGTTATGTGACATCCCAGGACTCTGACTTTGATCTCCAGGCTCTAGGACTTTCCTGAACCAGGGGTGTTCCACTGCCCCTTCTGATAAGAGGTAGGTTTTGAGCACTTATAGAGTACAGTCCTGGAGAAGAAGGTTTTTCTCTTTGGGGAAGAGACAGTAACTGAGGAGGCTGGCCCAGAAGTGAGGATACCCTTTCCTAGCCTGAAGGAGGGGCTGGCATCTCACTGCTGAAGCTTGTTCTCCCCAAGTAGCAGCATATTTGGTATTCTACAGTTTCAGCCCCATGCTCCCCATTTCTAAGAACAGAATTTCGGCTTTGAAATGCACTGTTAGCCCGGGGCTCCTCGGAAAGAGCTCTGTGAGCTTCCTTCTGTCCTAGAAGGAAGGGGCCTCATTTAATCTTGGAAGCCTTCCTGGGAGAGTTCAGCTTTGAGTTCTGTTTTGGAAGTGGAGGAGGAGGCGGCGGCTGGATGAATGCTAACTAGGGCATTTGAGTTTCAGCAGAGACTCTGGAGACACTGCAGTGAAAACCTCAGTAAGGTAGAAAATAGTTTGTCTGTTGTACAGCAAGATGACAAGGCAAAATGACAATAGATGCTGCAGTTTCCATAGCGGATGAAAACCAACAAGATAACTCCTTGCAGAAATAAATGTATGCTCCCAAACGTAGATGCAAATGGTGCTTTATTCAATTTTAGATGGAGAAGCACTGACTTGAAAGCAATTCACAGGAAAACTCATTGAGAGGAGGACTTGGTTGAATGTGCATAAGTTCAGAAATAACCCAGCCGTGAGAGGCACCTGCTCAAACAGCTAGGGCAATATTGTGTTTCACAAATATATGTTCACTGCGTCGGTAGGGACAGGGTTCTAAAAAAGACCCAAGTGTAGTTATGAGTGACCTGTTTTTTTAATGGATAGAAAATTTGGTCTTCCAGATGAAACACTCAATTCTCCCTGTCTAATCTCACCCATGCCCCACCATTCTCAACTTGGACTGATGAGATTTAGCAACTCCTGAGTCACATTTTTCAAGCGGTGTACTTTCCCTAAGAGTTACTATGTCTGCACATGTGGGGGTGTTTTATCCGTTTTTCTGGTAATTCTCTTGACCAAGCCCTGAGACAAGCCATCTCTCCCTCTTTCTTTTACTTTTATTTTTTATTTGTGTATAGGTGGGTGTGCAGGAGTGTGTGTATGTGTATAAGTGTGTATGTTCAGGTGTGAACAGGTAAGTGTATATGTGCAGGTGTGTGTGTATAGGTGTGTGTAGGTATGTGTGTGTGCAGATGTAGGTATGTGCATGTGTATGTAGGTGTCTATGTGCAGGTGTGCGCAGATGTATGTGTACAAGTGTATGTAGGTGTGTGTGTGTAGGTGTCTGTGAAGGGATATGTGTTTGTGCAGGTGTGTGTATGTGTAGGTGGCTGTGTGCGCAGGTGTGTGCAGATGTGTGTATGTGCAGGTGTGTGTGTGTTTAGATGTGTGTATGTGCAGGTGTGTGTGTGTTTAGATGTGTGTGTGTGTATAGGTGTTTGTCTTGGGATAGGAATCCAGGACTAATTTTTCCCTGACCACCACAGTTGGCGATATCTCTTGCTTTGTCTATTAGCCACCCCTTACAATGGAGTAGACAGTGTTGTATCTGCTGACTCTCACATTGGAGACTAGGATCTGGGACTCAAGTACAGCCACAGAGAAATCAGTTATGATCCTGGTTCCATGATCTATACTGGATATGCTGTAATCTAGAATGAGGAGTTTCCTTCTATGCTGTTCTAGACTTAGGCTATAAAAAAACAGTTGTCTGTTGTTTAAGCCATAGATTCTGTGACATTCTGTGTGGCTGGGTTAGGGCTTAAGGTGCTACCTTAACTCACAATGACTCTTATTTATTTATTCATGTTCACGCACCTTCTTTAGAAAACGACCTTGGACTGAATTGCCACCCTATGATACACACCTCTGAATCATATGGAAAGCCCCAGCCAGACTTCTCAATACAATAGTATTTAGAGATGGTGTAAATCATGAGGCTGGGAGTCCTCATGCAGACATTAGTGACCCTTTAAGAGGTCACAATGGGTTTCCTCTTTCTGTACCACATGCAGACATATCAAGAATATGTCTGCAAGTCAGGAAACTAAATTCTGTGGCACCTTTACTTTGGACATCTCAGACTCCATTTGAGAAATAAATGTCTATGGTATAAGTCACACAGACTGTGGTATTTTATTACATCTGCCCCAGTAGACTAATATAGAACTTTTATGTCTAAGAGACTGACAGGGAGCAGGATCTGGTCTGATGGCTCTCCTGACATCATGGCACCATCTCATATCACAGAGCCAGTCCTAGGTTTGATTCTGATGGGCTTGTGTGGCAAAAGAAGGGACTTAAGCCAAGTGTATGGGAATGATTTGGAGGCTAGAATTACTGACTAATTCTATATAGAAATCCAAGAACAAATTTCCTAGGAGTTTATTGTTCTCAAACTTGAAGTTGATTAGAAAAACAAGCTGCCCATTTGAGAGAAAAGGGCACTTCATGGGGTGTATCTTAAATCCTAAAGACACCCTTGATAAGATAGTAAGTCATCATATTGGCCAAGGAGCAACAGGGGCCAGACTTACAGACCAGGAGCCATGGTATGCGAAGAATAGGCCCCTCTAACCTCACCACTCTGCTTTCTTTGTCTTCTTTGTCCATTTCTGGTCCAAAAAGTCAAATAACTCCTCTCTCCGATAATCCAGGATTAGGCAGAGAGTCCTCAAACAACGACAGGAATTTGAGAGACTGGCTCCTCAGTTTCTGCTAACAGAATAAGGACAGGAGTATGCAAGGTCCCTTAGAGAGATCATAGGCTGAAAGCAATGGCCAAGACAAAGAATGGCTATACAGCCAGGTTCAAGACTCAAATATGTTTTGAGAAGTTTTGTGAAGTAAAACTGACGAGGTGACAGAAAGACACAGTTACCATCTCTCATATTTATAAGGTGACTCTATAAAATGGTCCCAGGTGAAATATGGCCAATGGAGAAGGGCCTGGAAAGGCAACATTGGGAAATTCCTAAACAACACTCTGTTCCCCTTAAGCAGTGCAGTACTAGAGGCTCTGACTCTTGGAGAGTTAGATCATCACCACTAGAGAACTGAAAACAAGCTAGGCAGATATTCTTCTGATGCCATCAGCTCTCCAAAGTCCTTTCTAGCAACAAACAAGAAAAGTAGCCTCCCAGCAACTCGTTACCAGTTCCCATTCCCATTCCCATTCCCATTCCCAGTTCCCATTCCCATTCCCATTCCCATTCCCATTCCCAGTTCCCATTCCCATTCCCATTCCCATTCCCAGTTCCCATTCCCATTCCCATTCCCAGTTCCCATTCCCAGTTCCCATTCCCATTCCCATTCCCATTCCCATTCCCAGTTCCCATTCCCACCACTAGCATATGAGGCTCCTCCTTCCCCAGAACCATGGGAATATTTGTTGCTATTTTCTTTGAAGCTACCATGGAAAACAATATGGTTGCTCCTTAACAAAACTAAAAATAGAACTACTACAATATGATGCTGAGTTGAGTCTTGGCTGTGTAGCTAAAAGACTCTAAGTCTGTATGTCAGAAGGATACGTAGATGTTTGTGTTAACTGTGGCACTATTCATATCATTCACACTAGCCAAGACATGGAACCAACCAAGATGCTGGACACAACAAGTATGCTTCCTACACACAGTGAAATTCTGTGCAGGTGTGAAGAAGAATGAGAACATGACATTCTCAGGAGAATGAATGGAACTTGATATCATGTTCATAGCATGAAACTATGGTATCTGTCATAAACTAGACTCAAATATTCACTTTAATCTCATGTGCACAATCACTCTTTTTTTTTTCTGTCTTGCTCTGTCTCTGTCCCTCTCCCTGTTTCTGTGTCTGTGTCTCTCTCTGTCTGTCTCTGTGTCTGTGTCTCTGTCTGTCTCTGTCTCTCTGTCTCTCTGTCTCTCTCTGCCCCCCACCCCCGTGTGTGTGTGTGTGTGTGTGTGTGTGTGTGTGTGTGTGTGTGTGTAGAATATCAAAGCAGAAAGAGGGCTAGAGAGAGCTATAAATACAGGTAACATGAAAACAGAAGGCATGACTATGTTCAGGAGAAGAAGGGGCTCAAAGAGAGGAGAGCTTGGGGATCACAGAGTACAATAGGGACCAACAAGAACAAAATGCAAAGCATGGTGTATGATAGTGCTATAACAAAGTGCGGCTTGGTGGTGCACAGCACCAGGGAAGCAGAGGCAGGCAGATCTCCATGAGTTTGAGGCAAGCCTGGTCTACAGAACAAATTCCAGACCAACCATGATTACAAAGTGAGATATTGGGGTGGGGGGAGACAGAGACAGACAGACAGAGAGAGTGACAGACAGAGAGAGAATGAAAGATATTATTGCATATGCTAACTTGAAATTTTAATTTAGAAATCAAAACCAATATAAACAGGAGAAAAGCCATGAACATCTGGATATAGTGACAATAAGTATCAGAGAAAGCTTTGGTGGGCTGTGACTATTTCTGATGGTTACTTTATTTCAGAATCCCCTGCAAATGATTCTACCTAATCATGGGGTGATCATATGTGGTCCTCTATGCTTTCTGTCTTCGTTAGATTGAAATCCTTCGTTAGATGCAAGATTTTCAAGCAGAAAGGCTTTGGAATAGGATTAAAGGAATATGCCATTCATTTGCAAATATGTATGAAGGGTTTTTAATGTACCCTAGGTAATCTAATGGTGCAGAAGGAGAGACTGCCCAGCTGCTGCCCACAGAGCAGACAGTCATGTGGTCACTTGAGAGTCAAGTGTCCATTTGATTAATGTGGACATCCATGAGTTCTGGGGATTTAACAGGGATAGGATGACAGCCTCTGTCCTTGGGGAATTTGCATTCCTGTGAAAGAACCAAAAAAATGGCAAGCCATACAAAAAGAACTTCATGGCAAGTACACAAAATATCTTCATGGGAATATTTTAAATAACAGAATACCGACTGAGATGAGTGGTTGGGAATTTTTTTAAAATATATTTTGATTTCTTGTGTATGAATGTTTGTCAGCACTGTGAATGCTTAGTGCGTACAGAGGGCATCGAATCTCCTGAATCTCGAGTTATAGATAGTTGTGAACTTCCATGTGGATGCTGGGAACTGAATTCAAGTCCTCTGGAAGGGTAGCAAGTTATTTTTAACCACTGAGTTATCTCTCTTGACCTTGGAGACTTCTTTTGAAAAGAATGGTTGGGGGAGTCCCATTGACAAGACGACAGTGGGCTTCTACTCCAAATTTGATTGGCAGGAGGCTAAATGCTGATAATTAAGCCAAGTACTGTAAGTAAAAAGAACAGTCCCCATAGAAAAGGCAAAAGGCTTGGTGTTAAACCAGATGAGGTCAGGAGAAACGAAGGAGAAAGATATATCACTATATTGTGGGTCTGAGATTCTTGTCCTGAATTCACTTCAAGTCTGAGGCCTGGGTCAAAGAAGATTTGCAAAGGACAAATGAAATGTCCAGAGACTCTCATTACCAAAGTGCAATGTCAATCATGGAACTGATCCTGACCTGACTTCACCCTGCGTTCTTTCAAGACACAGAGGACTGTGGGTGAAGGATGCCTAGCAAGTGTGTTTGAAGAAATCAGGAGTGTACTTAGGAGCCAGTGGGAGAAGAGGGGGTACCTGAAGGTAATATCTGAGGAACCTTTCCTGTCTTGTCCTTCTGAAGGTTATGCAGTAGGTACATCTGTCTCCTGCTTTTTTTCTCTCCAGCTTTCCCAGGGAGTCAAAGCTGCACAATTCCTTCAAGAAGATAACTCACCTAAAGAAGGCCAGGGCTACTGCAACAACATCTACCACATCCATCTTAGAAAGGAAGGGATAAGACCTGGAAGCTGGTCCAGGAAGGCAGCAGGAAACTTGAGAGCATCTCTACTTTAATCTTTCTTCTTCTTCTTTTTTTTTTTTTTTAAAGAAATGACTTTGCAAAGAAAGAGAGTCTCCATGCTCCTAAAAAGGAAGCAGTATAGAAGCTCCTTCTGGTGTGAATGGAAAGAATTACATAAACTACAGTAAATTTAGTAAGAAATTACATTGCCAAACGCAGAAGAGAAAGATGCCCTCCATCATGCATTAGCCATGTTCAAGGATCCATTACTGTGAGTTTCCTGCCTGCTTGCATTTTAAGGGACACAGTGACATCTAAGTCTAACCTTTCTCATACTGTGGGGGCCACTAGAAGACATTAACTCATGACCCTTCTTACTGCACTAGATTCTTACTGAACTGCCTTCATGTGTTTAAATTTGCCTTTGCTTTACTTTTTTTACACTGAGATTTAGACACCTGCTGATCTGAAGCTCCATTAGATCAGAATTCCATTCCTCTTGGGGTTTTATACCGCCCTAACAGTTTTAAGATCCTGGGAGGCCTGCCACTTATTTAGGCTCCCAGGAAGCTTCCAGGCTGTAAAGGAGAGAGCTCTATGGTCCTTGATACGGATTTCAAACCTGGCCCTCTAACAGCCTGCATCTGCATGACCTTGGCCAAGTCAGTGCACATCTCTAGACTTGTTTCCTCATCTACAAAGTGATGATAATAACAGCACACCTTCAGTCATTGCACAGAAGATATTTCACTTGAAGAAGGCCTCAGTTTCTCTGAGCCAGGGCTACTGCAATAACGTCTACCACATCCACTGCAAGTCAAAGAAGATTTGTGGAGTTTAATCATGGAAAATATGTTTGTAACACAGTGTCTGACCCCTCAAAATTTCCAGCATCACACAGCTTCTTTCACAGACCACTGTTCTTTTATTGGTCTAAGGATATTCACCCTCTCCCCCTGAGATACTAATTTTCTCCAATAGATATTTTCTTAGTTTATTTTTCTGATGCTGTGATAAAATGCTCTGACAAAAGTACCCTAAAGGAGGAAGGTCTTATTACAGCTCACAGATCTAAGGTGCAGTCCATTATATGGGGGAAGTCAAAGTGGTAGGTCACGATGCATCCACAATCAGAAAACAAGACTGAATACTTGGTACTACTCAACACACTTCCTCCAGCTATGTAGCACATCATCCATACCCAGTGAATGGTCCCACCCACAATTTTTAGATGTTTCTTCCCATATCAACTAATGTAATCAAGATAACCCCTCACAGGCTTGCCCAAAGGCTCATCCCCCTAGTGATCTGAAATATTGTCAGGTTGACATCACTAACTATCTCAGATATTACTTAGACTTTATTATGTGGGGTTTCGGAAACTTGAAGACAACTTATCTTCATTCATTCATTCTTTCATTCATTTGAAACTCAACATTTTAAAGAATTTATAACTGAGTTTCTGCTAATAAATGGGTCAATAATGTCCCATTCTGGACCTTTAAGAAACTATTGATATTAGTTAAGGCAGACCTAGGAACAACTCAGAAAACTGGAGCAAGCCAGAATGAATAAATAAGCAGCGAGAAGGCCTGAGGATGTGCTTGACTGAGCCATCCTAGGTTTCTGTAAGGTGAGGTCAGGACTTAGAAATAGCCAGGGATTCTTCTGTGGAATGTTCTATGGCAGGTCAGCATAGGCAAGGTGGAAGATAGGGATGCCACCATTCACGTTGAGCACATTGGGAGTCATGTCTTGATTTTAAGAGGTCTATAGCACCAGCAAAGCCAAAGTATGACTGAGTCCATCATGACCGGTAGAATACATGGTCAGCAGCCAACCTCATAGAAATAGACTATGTGGATCAAAAATTACACAAGGAACAGACTTTGCTTAAGATGGTAACAGTACAGAAAACCAACCATGAGACTAAAGGCAAGGCTCTGGAAGGCAGAAAAGAAGCTTGAAGGACCCTAGGTGACCTTCTCTACCAAGGGGTCTCATGGAGCCCACTCCCTCCTTCTGTCTTTGAAGAGGAGTAAGAGGACAGATGAATAATGTAACACTGAGTATCGTCTGCCTGGGAGACTGGCATTTTAAAAAAGGGATGACTGCCCTATGGGACGAGATCAAGCTGTACACCAGATTGGACATGAACTACTTTTTCCAATCCTTCTGTTTCAGGGCAGGGGGTGGAATACCAAACTATCTATAAATAATAGAGCTTATTGGTCTCGCATCAGTGCTGTAAAGGATTTGAATCTGAGGATTCCTCTTCCTTTGTGTAAGCTCAGTAACAAGCACGGGTCTGGACAAAGCAACACTTGATAAGTGCCATGGGTCTTCCTGTAATGAGGAAAAGCTGAGGAACAACAAGTCTTATGTGACTTCCTGGCCAGATCTAGATTTGAATACCCCTTCTGCAAAATTCAATCAAGCCAGCAGGAACATTTTATACTGGGCCCATGACCATGTATTCCCCTTTCTGGATGCCTGTGCCACTCCAAGAGCCTCATTGTTCTGGGTATAGAGAGACAGAGCAGCCTATCTGAATCTGGTGCCAGCATCCAGCCTGTGCCTCCATTTAGAATATTTTAAATATTCTGATCCCAGTGATGGATCAACTCAAGGTTCCCTACTGTACAACACACACATACACATACACACACAAACACACACACACACACACACACACACACACACACACACACTAGACAAAATATAGCTGAGCTGAGACACTATGTGCATGTGGGAGTTTTCAGCTTGGAAGGAACTTGGCTACAGTCCCAAGAAGAAGCAATGGATGTGTGGTGAGGAAGAAGAGTTTGTGAAAAATCCCACCTTATTCCTTGGGAAGCAACATGATAAAGTGCCCCCAGAATGGACTGTCTTTTGGAGAAAGGCAGGGACGATGGGGAAAGATAGCTTTTGACTCTGTGAACCAGAGAATAATTTTATTCGCTTGGATCTCATGTCTAATATCTTTTCTTCCTGGCAGGTGAAATGGTCCATGGCTTCTGTTTAGAGCTGCTGAGAATGTGGTGAAAGGGGGATGCTGGGAAATGAGGATGATGTCATAAGAAGGAGGGATTCTCTATGATATCACAGACATGTAGGGACTGAAAGAAGGCCATGGAGCTTGAGAATCCCATGTCTAGCTTCAATAACAGCTCTGCTGACCACCAGCCTCCTGAGTCTGGTGCAGGCAGGCTGGTCTGTCAGGCAAGATGGCTCCTCCTGCTTAGAATAATGGTTTTCTAGGAGGTCTTGGTAGCCTTTAGTGCAGGCTGAATGGGCAATGCGGGTGCAAGTTTAGTTTAGTAGTGAGAAGACAAAGAATGAAAACAGGTAGAACACGGCTCCAACAGTGAGGCTCCAAAGGAGTCCGGGAAATACAGGGGGAAAGCTGTGTGGATGCAGCACAACACCGAAGGCAAAATGTTCTGCCTCTTGCTTGCTCCTGGTCTTAGGAGTCTGAGTCTCGGTGGTCCTTAGGTACCTCTTCTGCAAGATGGGAGTAAAGAAAGTGCTTACCCCGCAGAGTGGTGAAAGTTAAATAAATGAATACAAACCTGTAAAAGCTTAGGGTGGTTCTTGGTACACCTTTGGGAGGTGCTTAATAAGGTTAAGAATCAGCCCAGTGTAAAGAACACAGGCTTCTTGTGCCTCCTGGATGCTGGGATTGTGGGTGTGTGCCAAAGATGACCTTAATGTCGACTCTGGCAGTAACCATTTTCCTCACCTGTGACAAGAAGATCTGAGACTAGGTAGCCTCATTCTTTCCGACCAGTGCCACCATTCTAAGAGCTTGACTTGACACTCTAGGTAGAGTTGATAGACATCTACTTGGTTCCAAATTATCCTGCAGGCACCCTGGACCCTACATACTACCCTTAGGGGGTGGGGTGAGCCTTTGAGCCATGCATATGCATTACCCATCTGTTTTCCACCTATAGGATAAGTAGGTCCCTAGGTGATTGGTAAGTATTAAGTCAGTAATATAAAGGGTAAACTAATTTCTCTCCTCCTAAATAGAGCCTAGGCAACTCAAGGGCATTTTGTGTATAAGGTCAGGATGGGAGTGAGGACAATGGACTCAAGAGGAAGGGGGGTGGGAGAGTTTTTGAGTCTAAAGTCCTAGTGTATGCTTTGGTCTAGGATAAGCCCTGTCCTAGTGACTTTTGTAAGAGACTCTAAACAAACAAACAAACAAACAACAAAACAACAATGGTGATGTGAAGGATCTGTGTTAGAGATAGGGAAAAAAATAAACATAGGAGACTATGAGGAGACCAGAGACTAAACTTAGGAAGCTGACAGAAGTCGGGGCCAGCTGGTGCATCAAAGAACTTTTAACTCTTCTGAGGCAGAGAGATATCTGCCTGCCCCAGCTGAAGTAGTCATCCTCATAGTCCTGACAGACCCTTTCTGTGTGTGAATAGTTCTGCAGCTTTTTTTCCAGAGCCAAAGCTTAATTGGTCTTCTCCAGCAGGCATGGGAAGGACAACTTTATGCAGTGGCTGAATGAATGGGTACTCCCTGCAGGGCACTGCAAATTGAGTTCAGAGTCTTTGAACTGATCTCTCCAGCCATCAGGCAGAGATGGGAGTGTTAGATGACAATCTTATCATGAGAGCTGGAGGCTGGGGATTCTGCATCTGAGGGAGGAGTAGGCAGGATAAACATGGGGACGAATGTGGGTCCCCTAAAGGGTTATTGCCTGTGTGCCACCACTCAGCTCAACACAAGAGATCAGCGGTGGAGTCTTGCTTCAGGGTCAAAAAGAAAAGTCAATAGAGGTGAGATTCTCTTGAGTATTCTTGTTTCCCATGGCTATAAAGAAGGGCATACGGCAAAGTTATTTTCCTACGCTTTTTGTTCCAGTCAGACAATTCAGGGTCCTTTTGAACTAGTGTCCTACAGTGAAGAAACTCAAATGAGGGTGTGGGACAAAGGCATTTACGCAGTCATTCACTCATTCATTTGTTCACTCACTCATTTGCTCCATGTTTATTGAGGTTTTTCTAGCTGTTTGTAGCCTGTGCTAGGCAATAGGACACAAAGAAAGGTGTTATTAGTCTTATAGGAGCTGTGGACAAAAGAACAATTAGGCACTGGGCTAGAGAGGTAGCTCAGCAGTTAAGAGGACTGACGGCTCTCCCAGAAGACCTGATTCCATTCCCAGCATAATTCCAGTTAAAGGGCAGCCAATGCTCTCTCCTAGCTGTTGCAGGCATAAGCCATGCATCACCCATACACATGAAATTATTTTAAAGAGGAGGAGGAAGTGGAGGAGAAGGAGAAGAAAAAGAAAGATGGAGAAAGAAGAGAAGGAGGAGAAGGAGGAGGAGAGGGAGAAGAAGGAGGAGGAGAAGGAGGAGAAAGAGAAAGAAGAAGAGAGAAGAAGAAGAAGAAGAAGAAGAAGAAGAAGAAGAAGAAGAAGAAGAAGAAGAAGAAGAAGAAGAAGAAGAAGAAGAGGAGGAAGAGGAGGAGGAGGAGGAGGAGGAGGAGGAGGAAGAGGAAGAGGAAGAGGAAGAGGAAGAGGAAGAGGAAGAGGAAGAGGAAGAGGAAGAAGAAATCTGATAAGACTGAGGCCCGGGTTCTTTAAGAAGCTATAGCTGAAAAGCATCATCAGGGAACTGGAAGAGGACTGGGATGGAGTTGTGAGACATGTGGAATTTCACAAACGGGACCTGGGACCTGTAGTTCTTATGATTGAGGATATAGAATGAAAGAAGTTGTAGGTGGGGGAAACATATAAGGAACAGTGCCAGTTTGGGTTAAAGTAATGGCTTGCTGCCATTTACAGAGAACAACAATTCATGTGATGCTTATCAGAGTCCACATGGTAGAAGAGACCTTCTAGGCGACTTCATCTAAGTCACAGCACAGACATCTCCTTAGCACTCCTGTGTTCAGTCATCTAGCTCCAGAATCCGTTCATTCATCTAACAATCTTTGTGAATGTATACTGTGCCTGTGTTGGAACAAGTCTCTAGAGATACAATACATGGTAGAGCTGGGAAGATAGTTCAGTGTTTGCTTTGTAAGTGTGAGGACAAGTATATCATCTCCAGAACAACTCATGAAAAGACAAACAAAAGCAGTCATATACATGTGCGCTTGTAACTCCACCACTTGAGAGATGGAGACAGGCAGAACGTTGGGGTTCACTGGGCAGCCAGCCAACATTATTGTGAAGCGTTCCAGCCTAGTGAGAGATCTTCTCTCCAAAAGGTGGACAGCACCAGACAAATGATATTCTAAATAGTACTCTAGTCTCTACATGCATGCACACATACATGTACATGCACGTTGTAAGTATGTACTCACAATCCACATGTACTTACATATGTGTGTGTGCATGTATATGATCAGGAATCATATATATGTTCAGGCATCGTTTTTTTTGTGAGCAAGGGTCTTTGGAAGAAAGGATCATGGGGGTCTTGACTCCCCAAAGTAGAAAAGAGGGAATCTAGGGGTATCCTTAGAATGAAATTAGTGTAAACTTCCACATTTATCATTCACTTGAAAGGACTTGGGTTTGATGCAGTGTTTTCAGAGCCAATAAGTACACAGATGTAGGAAGAGAGATGAACCAGATGAATGTCTGTACGCAACTCTGCCAAGATGGAGAGCCTACTTACTGGATGCCCTGAAGGGTCTACATTAGTTCCAGAGCTGGACCCAATCAGTAGCTCAGTCTCCCTTTTTAACTTTATGCTCCACCAAATACTTTCTCAAAGTGCCTATGATTCATTGTCACAAGGAAATAAAATGCCTATTTTTCTAAATGTTCATGTTGTCATGTTATTTTATACATGTAATTATTGTCAGTGGCAGAGCAACCCCACTGAGAACACAGAGCTGTCAGATAGTTTTGTTTCCTTGGATTATTAAATGTTTGTGGAATAAATAAATAAATAAATAAATACATAACTTTAGGTCATCTTTCCAAGAGTCACAACTCACAGCCTCAGGCAGAATTCTCCCTGTCATCTTGCATGGTCAAATCCAGGAAAGGAACACCATGAGTGTATTTATGTATAGCATGCCGTCTTTTATTTTCTCCCTGCTGCCAGCTTGCTGAGACCAATCACCTGGGATTCAGCAACTTCATCAGGACTACACGGCTGCTAAGAGGCAGGACCAGTACCTGGCCTGGGCCTCCTAAAACATAGCAGTGCGCTCTAAGCATGGAGACTCCCCAGCTCTGTTTATCTCTGCATGAAAGACAAGTAAAATCCATGAACCAGCTTGTTACTGGGATGAAGTAAGTGTGCACAGGTTCCTGTATCCCCCAGTACACACACACACACACACACACACACACACACACACACACACACACCTCTAATCCTAAGATGGAGTAATTCATATTAGCTGGTTCATGGATGATATGTAAATCAACACATGTAGTGGCCAAAAGTCAGCATTGGTTATCCTTCCTCATGAACCATTCACCTTGTTCTTTGAGAGATGACATCTCTCATTAGCTTGGAGCTCCCGGAGCAGTCTGGGCTGATTGGCCAGCAAGTACCAGAAATCTGCTTGATTCTGCCTCCCCAGTGCTGGGGTTACAAGTCCAAGTCATTATACTTCATTTTTAAAGTGGGTTCTAGGGGCTGGAACACAGATCCTCATGCTTGCACTACAAACACTTCCAACAACTCGATCCTTGGCACATTGTGTTGCGCGATATAAAGGCCTATGAAATAATAAATAATAAATGAAGGCCTATTAAATAAACAAGTGAAGAAGTAAGTACCTAAGCAGACGGTGCCTGTGATGGATGTTTACCTTTTCAGGTTCCCATGGTCTAAGGCACAGCCTTGATTTAAAGTCTCAGATGCTCTGTTTCCACATGGAACAAGGGACAAAGAAGAAAAGAAAGTACAGTCAGTGAGTTCCTGTATGTACAGCACTACTGGAACTTTAAAAGGTATATCTCAGCAAATCTCACCTTAAAATAAACAATACAAAAGGAGCAGACATTTCTAGAATGGAGTGGACCCACAGCCCCCTGGTGCCCATATATAAAGGCTTCTAAATGCTACAGGATAATCTTCATCAGTCTCTGCCTCCACACATCCCGCCCCCCACAAGATCTAAAAAAGAAAACAACATCAGGACTTCTAAAGACCAAAGGCTCAGATGCAGAAGCTTTGCAGTCTTCCATTTTCTTGTGAGTCAGAGAAGCAGGAGAATATTAAGAAGAGCGCGGGAAGCTAAAAATATCTTCAAAGCTTATGTAAATTCAGTGCACAGAAAGGCAATGGCCTTTGGGCTCCAGCTGTTCTTGGGGCTGACTTAGATGCCCTTGGCATGTAGATCCAGACAGTCTCAGAACCCGCCCATCATTTGTAACCTTTTAGAAATCTTCCTAATTGTGTTCCATGTTCTTTAAATGTATCACCCTTGGGAGTTGGGCTACAATATGCTAATGAAACCATTGAAGAGTCCCAGACACACACACCCCTCCAGGCTCTTAGGAGAAATGTACAGGTCAGAGACATCCATCCTTGGAATAGCAGGCGCCTTTGAGAGGGGCTGTATCCCTCACCATTAGCATGTTAATAGGGATGGAATCAAAAGATCACTCAATCAACATCCAATGAGGGCATCGTTCAATCAATGGCACCGCTCATAAAAGTCTCACCGCCACTGACATTGCATAAAAACAATTACTAATTGAGAATTAAACAAACTTCCATCTGATGTAATCTTGAGCTTCCCCCTTTAAAATAATGCAAGTATGGAAGCACATTTGGCTTCATGATTCCCTCTGGCGGATTCCATACATGCAGGAGGTATTTCTCTCACCAGCTAACTCTGCCCTTCTGGTTCACTTAGGAAAATGAGAGGGGTGTCACTTTCCCAAAGGCCACAGTGCTAAGTGAAGAAATTCTCTGTGATAAGGAGGCTGTCCCCGAGAAAATTTTAACCCTAGATGATCCAGGGCAGGGTAGGATACTGCTACACTGTTCTACATTCAATACCTATCATGTGTGGCTGGCCTCGTACATCCTCAGAATGCAGGCTGCTAGACTGGGGGAACAAAGAGCTTTGCGTGTACGGAGGATGCCCTCTTACTAACATCACAGGGGTAGCCATGAACCAGGTGGCCAATTACTCTCTGAAAGAACAGCTACATATCAATTGTGTTAATTCAGCTAGCACAGGCTCTTTGGCATCCAGATGGATAAGCTCTGAATATCCCCATCAGCCAGGACAATGCATTTTGTTATCCACAGTCTCTGTACAGCCTGTTCATCCTTGGGCTGAGAACTCAGCCTGGCTGAATTTCAGAATGTCCAGCAAGAATATTAAAATTAAAAAAGGGTGTGGTGTCTCACACATGTAATCTCGGAATTCAGGAGGCTTTTGTAGGAAGATTGCCGTGAGTTGGAGGTAAGACTAAGATACATGGTGAGTTCTAGACCAGCCTGGACCATAGAGTGAGACCCCATCTCAAAACAGAGGGTCAAAGGTTATGGGGGCAAAAAAGCCAAACAGAATTCCAAACCTTTCAAGTCAGGGTCTTGTCACCTCTGTTAGGTTAGACTATTAAAATGCTTTGATTCCCATTGGAAATGTGACCAAGCTTACAAACAAGTGCAAAGAGGGTCCTTTAGAACCAATGTGGCCCTGCATGGGTATCTCTTGGAGCCTATTGCCTCTTTAAGAGAATGGGCTGTCACTGATGGCCAACTAGGCCATCCTCTGCTACATATGCAGTACGAGACATGAGTTCTGGGGGTACTGGTTAGTTCATATTGCTGTTTCTCCTATAGGACTGCAGACCCCTTCAGCTCCTTGGGTACTTTCTCTAGCTCCTTCATTGAGGACCCTGTGTTCCATCCAATAGATGACTGTGAGCATCCACTTCTGTATTTGCCAGGTACTGGCATAGCCTCACAGGAGACAGCTATATCAGGGTCCTGTCAGCACAATCTTGTTGGTATATGCAATAGTGTCTGGGTTTGGTGGTTGTTTATGGGATGGATCCCCCGGTGAGGCAGTCTCTGGATGGTCCTTCCTTCAGTCTCAGCTCTGAACTTAGTCTCTGAGGCCCTTGGTCTTGTGAAGATTCTAGGCCCCAGTATAGGGGAATGCCAGGGCCAGGAAGTGGGAGCAGGTATGTTGGGGAGCAGGGGGAGGAGGGAGGGTATAGGGGATTTTCAGAGAGGAAACTAAGAAAGGGGATAGCATTTGAAATGCAAATGAAGAAAACAATCTAATAAAAAATAAATCTTAAAAAAAAAAGAGAGAGAGAATGGGCTGACCCCTGGTGACAGTTCTGACCTTCATGCCCATCATTCAACATCCCTTTCCTGTCTCTCTTTTTGACAGTCAAGGCAAGGGTTTGTGGATGCAGCTGCCACTGGCAAAACATGAGGTCACTGCATGCCCAGACACTCTGTTCTCCATTCAAACATGACACATTGGTTGACACCTGGCTGATTTTGGTCACAGATGTGTGTGAGGGTCTTCTCTATAACCCCCTTGTGAATGAGCATACCTATACACCCAGCAGAGCCTAGTTTTCAAAATTATAGCATTGTGTGCAGTGAGGTTTGCTTGGATCACACATGTGCACCCTCCCATGAGCTATCTTTGGACCTGGGAATGAAAGATACATACACATTAGCTTATTTTTAGAATGCATTGGCTACCTCAAAGGCTGGGTATTCCTAAAAACTCTCCTGCTACCCCAGGCCCAGTTGGGGAAGTGACCAGTGGCCATTTACCAGATTCTCACATGACTTGTTGGCTTTATCTCTTGTCTCTTGTGTCTTGTCCTTCTTCACCAAGTCATGGTGATTTGGAGTCTCCTCCCCTCTGCAGCCTAGCCCAAGCAACTCTAAGGGTCCTGGCCATCTTCTTTTGCCCATCCATTGGCAGCTGTTATCTTCATTGATCAATTGAAAAACCTATTGAGGAAAAGGACCTTTAACATTTGAACACACAGATTCTCCATTGATTCAAAGCATTAGAACCAATTTCCAACCATGTTGAACATGTTTAAGTGAGGTCTTTATGCCACAGTCTGCCATATCTGTTAGCCTCATTCATTTCCTACCTGGCCACTGCGACTATCTGCCAGTGCCCCCCAAGCCTTTGCCTTTATTTTAATTCTTAAAAAAAAATCTGTTAGAAAACACCCCAGGATTACAGCCACTAGTCAAATTAATAAACAAAACTTCAGGCCATCCAGTTTCTTTTCTCTGAGGCACAAGCAAAGGTAAGCACAAGAGGGCTTCAGGAGAGCAATGTTTCTTCCTTTCCCCTACTCCTTGATGTGATGTTACCTGCCTTGGTTGTTTGATGCAACACTAGCTAGAAGGCTTGTGTGCAATTGTTAGCACCCAATATTAAGGATGGCAAACAATGTTAATTATATTCAGTGTATTCATGCCAGTTAATATATGAATGCGGATGATATTAATGTTAATTAATGCTAATTTTAGGGATTAACTGTGCTAGTTACTCTAATCAATGTCTATGGCAAAAATTGCTGTGGGATAATGATGCTCTTTTTCAGTGGACCTGGGTGGGCCATCAAAAGCTATATGCAGTATTTGATGAAGCTATCACTGGCCAGTGGAAGTTGATACAGGTGTTAAAATATATATGACCCTGTACCTTGTAGGCAGAGATCTCCTACAAGATGAAAATCCAGAGGTATCTGGGTTTATGCCAGTTTTCTCAAGCCATGGCATCCTACCAAGCTTGCACTTTAGTCAGAATCTCTGACCCTCAGGGACATTTGTCTGACAAATTCCTGCTATCAGTGCCCCCACACTTTTGCCTCCAGATCAACCAATTTTTCCTACCAAATTGGAAGAAGCCCGAAACTACAGACAGCTGGTGGGATCCCCAGCCTTGCTTCTTAACTTTCCTCAGCCTCTTCCAAAACACAGCCCAACAGTGCTTGCCTTCAGAATTCCTGTTTCCCAAAGTGAATGGTCTTTAGAGTTCACCAGGCTCACCTCTAGCTGTGAATGAGCTATTCTTTGAATGAGGCTGAAGAGAGGCTCTCTTGGTAGAATCATCTCTCCAGAAATAGGATTTAACTTTATTGGTGTAGTTTAGGAACGAGGAGGATGAGAACAATGAAATCTGCTCTTTTGTACAGTTCTCTTTGAAGATATTCTTTTCCTTGTTATTTATTGAGCTCCTCCTTGGATTAAATGCTAGAGAAGCAGATTACTCCACTTGATAAGTGAATGGGCTCTGTTCCTCCTTGCTGCCAGTAAACTCACAGATACATGTTTGCTCAGTGAGAGTTCTTATCCTTAGCTGAAGGCTTCTAATGACTTATCACATTCTCTCATTGGTGCTCTGTCGTACTCCTCCTAAATGTGCATACCTCTTTTATCATGAGCCATCTCTTTCCTTAAGAATGAATAAAGTTGGGCCAGCAAGATGGTACATCAAGGAAAACTGCTGTTAGAAGCTTAATAACCTGAGTTCGATCCCTGGGTCCTATAGAGTAGAAGGAGAAGAGACTCCCTCCAGCAGATTATCTGACCACTCATGCCTGTACTGTGGTGCAGTAAATGAGTTGGAGAAGATCATCAGTGTACTGGACTTTATTTTTGTTTGTTTGTTTTTTTGTTTTTTCGCAGTGAAGGCCAGTAGCCTTCAGTTGCTATATTTGGATCTGAATGTGGCTCACCATAGGAGAGCAAGCATTGCAATAGCTTTACGAGATAAACCCCAATGGAAGGTTTTAGCTAACCAGTAGACATGCCTTTGAAGGATATTGGGGATGCCAATATTCTCTTTTCGTTTTCTAGACGCGATGAAGTAAACTGCTTTGCTACAATATGCAATCCTTGCTGTGATATGCTCTCTGCCAGAGAGTCACAGCAACAGAGACAGTTAACTAGGTTCTAAGCCTTCCAAAACTGTGAACCAAACATTTCCTCTTTTTAAGTTGATTGTATCAGGCATTTTGTCATAGTAGTGGGACTCTGGCTCAGGCATCATTAATCCCAAGTTCTTCCGTACTAGTGCTATACTCTAGAGGAAGAGATGTTGAATGCTTTAAAACATTGACAGACTCTTGAGTTGAAAACCAAGCAAAGGTTTGTCAGTAATTGCCATGCTCTATATTTAGCACAATAGCATAGCATATCCCAAGTCCAAATTTGCATAACGTAAAACAAGGCAAGGTCCATAATTGCAACTTCTCCTCCAAGGCCTTTTCCACAGCTTGGGGAAGAAACTCAACAAAAGTCTCTCTTTTTTTTTAATAGAAAAAAAAAAGATCTGCAGCAATCAGTATTTAGACTGCAAACTCCTTAAAGATGTTTACTCACACTTTATCCTTTTCTGGAGGAAAATAAAGTTGTCAGTTTATTAAAGGCTCGGGAAATACTCATGAGGCATGTGTGCTGCCACAAATAAAGAAAAACCCCTCACCTGGCTAGTTTGGAGATGGGTATTTCTAAATTCTGGATCATGTGAGGCTTAAAAGAGGACATTTAAATAAATGGATTTGGTTGATCTTTTAAAATTTTTAATTTTTATTATGTATATGAGTGTTTTGCCTGCATGTATATATGCACACCACATACATTTCTGGTGTCCACAGAATCCAGAAGAGAGCATCAGATTTCCCAAAACTAGAGGTAGGGGTAGTTATGAGCTGCCATTTCCATACTGGGAACCAAGCTCAGGTCTTCCATAAGAGTGCCAAGTGCTCTCAACCACGGAAACATCTCTCCAGCCCCCAGTTCACCTTATATGATTCCATCTTTTTTTTTTTTTGAGGAACATATCAATTCAAATGCATACTTATCATTTTAATAAACACTCTAGATGAGGATGGTAATCTCCAAAATTAAGCCTAAAGTGCTAAGCTGTATTGCAGTGAGCTCTGCAGCTGAGCACTGTGTGAGTTATATTATCTTGGTCGGTTCTTTCTTCATTATACCTTTTAAGAAGCTTCAAAGCTATAGTGAAGCTTCTAATTTCTTTTTTGTTCTCCTCTACTTTAGACCATACCTCCCCTGTCGTGTCATTTTAAGAACAATACCCACCTGAGGTCACAAAACTTTGTACCTGTGTTATCTTGTCCAAGGTTTTATATTCAGGATTATAGGGACAGCAAGATGTCTCAGCAGGTATGGGTACTTGCTATCAACCCTGAGGACCACTGGGACTTACATGGTGAAAGTAGAGAAGAGACTCCTACACATTATCCTCTGGTCTCTACACATGCACCACCGTGTTGTGTATGTATGCAAACACACAGACATTCATACACACACACACACGCATGCACACACACATATGCACATATGCAATAAATAAATAAATAAATAAATAAATAAATAAATAAACACATGTAAAAATTCTACTCTGATCTACAGTCTACTGCGAATTAGTTACTTTAATGGGCAAGATGTGGAGTGAGTTTTGGCCACCATTCTCAATACCCTTCTCCTCCTCCTCCTCACATATAAACCTGGAAATTCTCTAGCACCTTTCATGGAAAAGATTATTCTCTCATCCTGAACTTCTTTAAACTTGGATGGAAATCCAGATTCCACATAGCTTTATCCTTTTCTGGAGGCTCTAGGCTGTCTGTTAACTTTCTGGATTTCCCTGGCTATCAATACCCAGCCGTCTTGACCACTGTAGTTTAATATATCTAATAGGTCTTGATTCTGAGACTCAGTGGTATCAGTCCTTTCTCTCCATTTCTCTTTTCCACATTTTTTCTGGCATTCTTAGGTCCCTGGTATTTTCATTAGAACTTTTAAAATCGAGCTGTTGGGTTGTCGTTGGGATTACATAAATTGGTATATAAAGTTGGTAAGAGCTAGCATTGATAAAGTATTGAGTCAGATTCTGCTATACTCATGATCAGTGCCTTGCTCAGCCATCCTCAGTGAAGCTTCCTCCTATAGCAGATGGGAATAAGCATAGAGACCCACAGTCAGAGAGTACACACAGAAAAGGAGACCTTGCTACACTCAGCTCTAAGTGGGATGTCTCCATCAAATCCCCCCATCAGGGCTCAGGGAACCTTCAGAAGATTGTAAGAGCCAAGGGGGATGGAAGACACTAAGAAAATAAGTCCCTCTAAAGTAACATTGACAAAGCTCATAGGAACACAGAGGGGCTGAAGCAGCATGCACCAGTCTGCACCAGGTTCTCTGCATCTGTATTACAGCTGCTAGTTTTGTGTTTGTGTGGGATTCCTGAGTGTGTGAAGGAGTGGATCTCTGGTTCTGGTGGCTTCTCTTGTGCTCTTTTTCTTCTGTTTGTCTTGTCCAACTCTGATGTTATAGGTTTTGTGTCATATTATTATAATATATGTAATAAAAAATTATAATATTATTATATTTTATTTTGTTACATATTTTATTATTGTCCTTAGAAATCTGTTTTCTAATGAGAGACAGAAAAGGAGTGGATCTGGATGGGAGGGGAAATGGTAGAAACTGGAAAAATTAGAGGGAGGAGGACCATAATAAGGATATTATATGTTAAAAATCTATTTTCAATAAAAGGGAAAAATTAATCATTTGACCTAGGATCATAGCATTGGTTCTATGTAGTCCAGTCTTTAATTTCTCTCAGTAATCTAGTTTTTGATAGACTGGTCTTAACATCTTTAGTTGCATTTGTGTCTGACTATTCTTCTACATTTCTTTTGCTATATCAAGTAATGTTACTGTAATATTCCCAATTAATTATTGTAAGTTAAAATAGCATCATATTTTCTGTGGAGACAATCATGCCACCTACAAAGAAAGACAGTATTACCTCTTCTCTCTTATGAGTGTCTTTTCTTTTTTCTTCACTTATTGCAATAGCTAGAGCTTCCAGTGGAAAACTAGAAGTAATAGAGATCTTTTTGTTCTGATCCTTTTTTAAAGACAGTAATAATTCTACCTCTTACGATATACTATGTTAGTTGTAGTTTTTAGCATTTGTTATTATAAATTATTTCTCCAGTTCCATCATGTTTCTACAGGTTACAGGCTTTGTTCATTATGATTGAATAATACTCTACTGGACATATAGACACATTTTCTTATCCATCACTTTGCTGCTAGACATAATGGGTTGTTTCCAAAGTTTAGTTATTATTGTGAATAGTGCCACAATAAGTGTGGGTGTGCAGACATCTCTTTGGTGTGCTGACTTGATTTGCTTTGAGAAAAAAAACGCTAGGGAAGAACAATTCAATCAAACATAAGGTCTAATTGTGTTTCTAAAGATTCTACTACTTTCTAGATGGTTAGTCTAATTTGTACTCACCCTTCCCAAACATTGTTCATGAATTTCTTCTTACCACATCTCACCAACATTTATTTTCTACTTGTTTGTTTGCTTAGTAATAGTCATTCTGATTGGTGTTAACTGATGTCTCGTCACAGTTTTTACTTAGTTCCCAGATGACTACTGAAACTAGTGTTATTTGGTTTTCGCTTTGGCTTTGTTTTATGTTTGCTGACCATTTGTATTCCTTAGGGATGTTCCATGGAGATGTGCTGTGCAGCTTACCTGTTGGTTCTTTAGCTAGATTACCTGTGCTTCATTGCTTAGCTTGTGTGCCCTTGACTGCCTTAAGGACACCAATCTATTCTCTTCTAGCTGGCCTCGATTGAGATGAGAGCTGCTGTCCCCTGTAGCTTAGCTGCTGTGTATGGAAAGCATTTCACTTTGTGCACACCCCTGGTTTGCTTTGAGGGTTTCTCCTTTAGCACCAGTTTTTAAAGCAGCTTGATTATGATGAGCTCTAGTGGAAAGCTCATGTTTGTTCTGCTTGGGGCTTATTGATCTTCTTCTCCTCATGGATCTAGGTTTTTTTATCAAAAAAAATGAAAAATTGATCACTTTTTTTCTTTATGTATTTTTTTCTCTTCTTCCTTCAGGAACTCCAATTACATTAATATTAGATTTTGTGTTTTCTCACACTTCATAAAAGTCTCCCCATGTGTTTCTCTATGTGTTTCATTTTGGAAATCTGTTGTTAGCTATAGGTTCTTACCAAACGTTGTTATCAAGAATTCCTCCTCTCCCTCCAGTTTTATTTCATTTTGCAACTGACAGGTTTCTTTACTAAAAACCCTTTTGTTGACTAATTTTTCTTTCACAAATATAGTGTTCATCTTATCTAGTTCATAGCTAATCTGATCTAGCAAATTGTTTTTGTTTGTTTGTTTGCTTTAAATTTTAAACTTCAATGTTTTTGCCTGTAAAATTATTTCCATGTCTTTACTTAACTTTTTCAATATATGGAAATAAGTTCTGAGCTCTATTTTAACCCCTATTTCTGCTAGTCTAACATCTGTGGATGCTCTTGTGTGCTTTTAACTGAATGATTTCCATCCTCATTAGGAGTCCTATTTTTTTGTCTTCTTTGAATTCATATTGTTTTTGTTTTTTTTTTATCAGTGACAAACATGATGAAGTACCTTGATGAGTACTGCCGGGATTTATATTTATGTCTTCATAAAAATATGCTTGATTCTTCTCCTGAAACTAAGTTCATAGAGTTGGAAAATCTTGGGTTCCTTTTCATCTTGCCTTTAAGATTTCTTAGATAGCATCAGAGCAGCATTCATCTAGGGATAATCTTGTCAGTTATGACTTTGCCTATCTACCTTAAACAGAAGCAGAAGTTCTTTTGACAATTTTTTAGAATTATGGGGAATGCTGTTGGGCATATGAGGGCTGGACCTCCTGAGGGATCCTGTCCATATTGCTGCTTTACACCTTCAGATCTCTAGACAAATTCATGGTCCAATAACACATTGTATAGTTTATTCAATAAGCACATACCCATAAGTATATCCATGCTATCACTGTTTTTCAGAATTTTGTTGTCTTCTTTCTCCTAGTTTACATGCAAGATTTATCTATGATACATATGATATAAATACATATATGATTTTGTAGTTGTATCTGTGATGCTGGGCTTAAAACATTTAATGTGACAAGCTTTTCAATGAGTTTGTAATTGTGTGTTCCTCTGCTTACTGCTATGTAACAGTTTTCTTTAATGCTCAATGTTCTTTCTTAATAAAACACTGTGTATCTTCATGGATTTTGTGAGTCAGGAGCTCATACAGAACACAGTGACACTGACTTTTCTTTGCTTCATGATGTCCAGCAGACAAGTTGGGATATCTTAGCTGGGTGGATCCTGGAGATCATCTGGAGATCTCACCACCCATGTATTTATTTAGTAGTTGTCACAGGACATCATCTGCAGTCTATGGTGAAAGCCACAAGAATATCACAATGGGTGTTTTGGTCTAATAAACACTTCCAGTACAGTGGCAGGATGCAAGTACCAGCATACAAAAATCAACAGCATTGCCATGTGCTAGCACTATCTGAAACAAGGAACAAGAAAGTAATCCTATTTACAATAACTACCAAGATAAAAATAAAATAAAATAAAATAAAATACACACAAATAAAGTTAGCTAAAGAGATGAAAGACCTACATGAAACAAAGCCTGGAGAAATTTTAGAGAACACTCTAAGGTAAATTTGATGTATGTGAATTAGAAGAATTAATATTGCTGAATACTCTTTCTTCTCAAAGCCATCCATAGATCCTAGATAATCCCAATCAAGTCAACAATGACAGTGTTTATAAAACAGACAAAAATAATCCTAAACTGTGTACAGAGTTGCAAAATACCCCCAGCAGCCAAAGCACTACTTAAGGAAAAGGATTAAGCTGGACACATCACACTATCCAACCATAAAATATTGAACAAAATGATAGCACCAAAGATGCAGGGCAGACACTGTGGAATCAGCGGCATAAACGAATGGGGCAGAATAGAGGCTGTGTGTGTAACTAACTCAATTTTGATGAAAGTGACAAGAGTACACACTGGGGAAAGGACAGGCTCTGCAGTAAGAGGTGCTGAGGATGCTGGGTATCTATATGCCAGAGAATGAAACTACACACCCTTCTCTGACCGGTAACAAAAGTCACTTCAAAATAAACCAGACTTAAGTGTAAGGGCAGAAACTATGAAAGTACCAGGAAAAAAAAACACAGGAGAAACACTTTATGACATGTGTAAGGGCAGAAATGCTTTCGGAGATGACCTTAAAAGCTAAGGTATCAAGATGAAACAAAAAATCAACTAACACACTTCTGGAAAGCAAAATAAACAATGACCAGAGTGAAGAGACAGCACACTCACAGGGTGGAAGAAATATTTGCAAACTATCTATCCAACATAGGATTAATATCCTAGATATGTCAGGAACTCAAATAATTCAAACACACACACATATATGCACACACATATATATGTAGATATATATATATATATATATATATATATATATATATATATATATACATATACACACATACATATGTATATGTATGTTTTTGTCAAAAGTCTAATTTGTTTAGATTAGTTTAGTTTAGTTTAGTTTAGTTTTGTTTTTGAGACAGGGTTTCTTTGTATAGCCCTGGCTGTCCTGGAACTCACTCTGTGATCAGGCTGGCCTCGAACTCAGAAATCTGCCTGCCTCTGCCTCCCAAGTGCTGGGATTAAAGGCGTGTGCAACCATCACCCAGCAAAAGTCTAATTTTTTTAGTGGGTATAAAGTCTGAATAGACACTTCTCCAAGAAAGCTTGTAAAGAGACAAGAGACAAAAGAAAACACATCCAACGCAGATGATCATGAAATTGCAAGCCCAAATATTGAGGAGATATCATCTCACCCTAGTTAGAATGGCTACTTTCAAAAAAGACAAACTAGGGTCAGAGAGATTGCTCAGCAGGTGAAGGTACTCAACTGCTTAATCTTCGTAGCCTGAGTTACGAAACAAACAAACAAACAACTAAACAAACAAATGCAAAGTAATATAAAGTAGAAGACAGTGTCATAGGAATGATGAAAAGAAAAATTCTTCTACCCTCTAGATAGAAATGTAAATTCTTCATGGAAAACACCATACAGGTTCCTTAAAACAGAAAATAGAAATATTGTACGAAGGAGAGATCCCACTCTTAGGCCCATAGCCAATGACATGGAAACTGGGGTATCAAAGAGACATCTAAACTCCAACCTTTGGTGATGCACTATTCACAATAGCCAACCTGGAATCAACATAAAGGTTTGTCAATACATTTTTAAATGCAGAATACATATTCACAGTGAACATTATCCAATGAGAAAGAATAGTATTTGTAGCAATATGGATAGAACTGGGGGCCATTATGTTAAGTGAAATAGTATAGGCATGGAAAGAAATAACTGCATGTTCTCACTTAGATATGGGTACCAAAACAATTGGTTTCCTAGAAGTGGGAAGATGAACAGTGGTTAGGATTGGCAGAAAAGGTTGGAGGAGAAGGGAACACAGGGAAAACTGGCTTCAAACTCATTAGAAGTTAGGAGTTCTCTGGAGCCCCTTAGCATAACTGTACTTAGCAAGAAAGTATTTTAATGTATTTCCAAGTACCTGGAAGGAAAGATTTTTACTGTCCTTCCTCCCAAAGATATGATAAATGTTCAAAGTGATGGATATGATATTTATACATCATTTTATCTTTATACAATGTGTAAATGTGCCAAAATTTAGCGTTCCATCCCTAAGTATGTGCAATTACTGATGTGTCATTTGGAAATAAGATAATGATGCTAAATAAGAGAAGAAAAATTGAAATATAGAAAAAGG
This sequence comes from Mus minutoides, assembly GCA_902729485.2. Classification (NCBI taxonomy): domain Eukaryota; kingdom Metazoa; phylum Chordata; class Mammalia; order Rodentia; family Muridae; genus Mus; species Mus minutoides. The sequence goes on from LR750038.1 coordinate 281,700, forward strand.
CATAAAAGACACAGAGGTAATTGGGGGAATTGGTTTGTGGAAATAGTTTTCACAAGTATGTATATACATTAAAAGTTATTAAACTATGTACATTAGACATGTGCAAGTCATTATGTACTTGCTATTCAACCCCCAAAGATACTTACATATTTGAATGCTGAAAATGTAGAACATATGCCATTTGTACCGCTCTGTGCCCTTTGTGAGAAATATAGACACAACTTAAGCCTGGTAGCCTGTGGATCCCTCTATAAGGTGGGAGAAGAAACCATTGCTTTGTGGGGGTGCTGTAGGGAACAGAGACAATACTCAGTATGTCAGGTGTTGGAGCCACCTTTCCCTTTCCCTCCCCTCTCCTGTCAGTGACTGATACCAAGGCTGAATAAGAGTCTCTTGAAACTAGCAACTGGTGCAGTTCGCACATGAGATAAGAGGGGCGCAGAGATATCCAAAGAACTAGGGGACTTCCACCAGAAGTGAGATGCAGGGGCAGATGATGTCTCCCAGAAGACAGGACACTGTCACTGTGAGCCAGACATAGCTTCAAAACTGAAGGAAGGAGGGGACTTGGTGGCTCCAGATGCAACTTGCAGCTGTTGTGGGAAGCCAGCCCAGGCCAGCCACCATGGTGCTGTGTGTGTCCTTGAGGAGAAAAGGGGCAGTGTGTGACTGAAAGAACTGATTCACATATCTTCATAAGATTTTGGGATCTGAGCCACCCAGCTGGGACATGCTGTCCATCTGAATCGAGCACCCTCCCCACAGATTAACAGTTCACCTCATTTCAGACTGTGGAGAGGCTGGGGCTTGGTAGCACCAAGGGCATCCTCTGACTTCTGTGAATCTCCTGTAGGGCTACCCCCAAGGTGGAGTAAAAAGACTCAATCCCAGCTTACTGAAATGGACAACAATGGCTTGTTCTACACAGCCATGAAAGGGCTTAGGGCTGAGAAGTTAGCTGTATGGATGGTTTCTAAAAAGAAATTGTAAAAAATAAGGAGGGAGGGGGCTCCAAAAAAAATTCACCCTGTGTTCAGCTCTGCCTCCCACCAAAGCCCTCACTAAGGCATCACTGTCTGGGGGTCCCAGATGGAATCTTCTCAGACTCACATCCCTGCAGCATTGAGGCCCCAGGGCTCTGTGTCAGGAAGCCATGATTGTAGACAGTCAGTGTCATAGGGTTGTTATTGCTGTCATAAAACACCATGACCAAAATCAACGTGGGGAGGCAAGAGTTTATTTCATCTTACAGCTTAATGTTCATTGTCCAGACAAGTCAGAGCAAAGCCTGAAGGCAGGAACCTGGAGGAAAGAGCTGATGCAGAGGCCATGGGGAGGTGAGTCTTACTTATCGTTCCTCCTGGCTTGCTCAGCCTGCTTTCTTATACACCCCCCAGGACCTCCAAGCCAAGGGTGGTAGCACCCACAAAGTGTGAAGCGTTCCCACATGACTCACTAACGAAGCTCACACTCCTTGGGCTTGCCTAGAGTGTAACGCTATGGAAGCCTTTTCTCAGTTAGGTCTCCCTCTTCTCAGAAACTATAGCTTGTATTAAGTTAACAAATAACCGCCAGGATAGTCACAGAAGGAACTTCAGTCCTCAGCAGCTCAAGAGTCCTGGTCAAGATGGCATGACATCAAGAAGGGATGGCCATGAGCCATCCGTAGTGCTTATGAGGCACAAACCCAAAACCTGGAGGCAGAGAGAGCAAGCTATTCAGGCACGGGAGATGTGAATATGTAAGGAGTACCATCGCATACATTTTAATGTTAATGTGATGCCTTCTACTCTGTGGCTTAGAAATAACTGAAAAGAACCAAAATTAGTATCTCAATGAGAAGGAATATTTTTACCTCTCAAAGGAAAATAGAAACAAACAACAACATCAGCAAAACCCCTTCGCCTCTCCCTGTGGCAAGGCGATGGATGCGGACTGAGAGAGGCACAGCCTAGGATCTGGCTCTAGTGATCTCCTGAGCAAACTCGCTGAGTGGTTGATGCAGACAGCAAACTCTAGATCCTGCTCTGAGGTGACAGCCACAAGATCCAAGAGGACAGCTCTGGTTAGACAAAGCACAGCCTGAAACTTCTCAAGCAGTTTCCCTGTAAGTTTCAAAACCATTTTCTACTGAGTGCTCAATATTTCAATGAACTCATATATTTGCCAGTAGTTAAAAAAACAAAACAAAACAAAACAATAAAAACAGAAAAAAAAAAACACTATCACAGATGGAAAGGGTTGACCAAGAAAGCTGCCCCTCTCTTAATAAAGAAGAAAAGAAAGAAAGAAAATGGAGCTTTATGGGAAGATTTGCTCTAGGTGGTAGGAGATATGCTTACAGGGACATGTCAAGCCCTAGGGTAGTTGTCTAAATGAGAAAAGACACCCATTCCTCAGGAGCAGGCCATCTCCCACAATCTGACAGTTCAAACAAACATAAACGACGATGCTTGGGTTCCCGCTTTTATCCCACAGGCAAAAATGTTCCTGAATGGCCATCTGATGTGCACAGTGACAAGGCGGAGACCATGCTCCCCATAAACAAACAATTTTGTTAAGGATGCAAATCCAATCCGGCAGAATCTTCCCCGTGCAGATTGCTAATGTATTTTAACCACCACATATATTCTTACATGTTCTGTTTCTATAAAGCCTCTTTTTCTCTCAGTTGGAGATGCCAGATTTGGACCGCGTATGTTACATCTAGCCAAGAGAACATATTTCCTCCCTGAAACACGGCCTTGACAGCAAAGCAAAGTGTGATTAAGTTGTATCACAAATAGGTGCAGCTCCATCCATCTGGCAAGAGGGGAGTCTATGCTACCTCATTAAGCAATCGAATGATCTGGGCTAATCAAAAAATCCCTTTACAGCTTGAGGAAATGAAGTGGTCTAGTTAGATTCCTGCAAATGGGTAGGAGCTGCTGCCGTCCTAACAGAACAAAGCTAGGACCTGGGAAAGATGTCATTTGTACATATTTGGGTCAGCAATGTACACACAGCAAAGGAAGGCTGTGCAACTTTCTGGAGATTCTTGGCCCGAAACTTGTGAACTGATCCAATTTACTTGGAATTTAAAAAAAAATAATAATTGGCTCCTGCTGGCTGAGGCCCCATGCCAACACCTCATGGTAATTCATTTGTGACATTCCTAGAAGAGAGAATGTGCTGGAAGAGACGCAATGGTATGTTTAGGGAAGAAGCCTGTCATCCTCTGAAAAGTCTGCAAGAAAGGTAGCAAGTGGCAGGAAGCCAGCAGAGAAAATGCTGGGATTCCGGGGACAAGATTCTCAATTTAAATGGAAGTGCTGTGACCCTCTCTCCTTCGCAGCCTCCAAGGAAGACACTTGGAGGGACTTTTTCAAGAATCCACGTATCTAACTGGGCAACCCCAGATATGACTCTTCTAATATTCTGGACCCCAAGATTATGGCTTTGCGAAGAATCCACCCAACCTACAATTTCTGAGCTTTTGTAGGCATTGCTAAATGCTTGGAGAGCTTTTCAAGAAATATGTGTGAGCTTCAAGAAATAAAGGAAAAAAGGTCCAAGTTAATCCAACTCTCCTGGAAATAGTAAGAGCTGAATTCAGCAAGGAGATTGTGCTGCAGGTACCAAGATCGTGGGAAAGAAAAGACTGGAAGAGGAGCCAGCCTCCGCCTTGGTGACTTGCCTTGTTGGTGTGACAATGTATCTGATGAAAGACTGGCAAAAGGGAAGGATAGCTTTGACTCTAAGTTTGAGGTAGAGTCCTTTGTGGGAAGGAAGGTGAAGCATCAGGAGCATGAGGTGACAGGTCACATGGCATCTGCAGGAGCTGAAGCAGGTCACATAGCATCTGCAGGAGCTGAAGCAGGTCACATCACATCTGCAGGAGCTGAGGCAGGTCACATAGCATCTGCAGGAGCTGAGGCAGCTGGTCACACCCATTCAGTCAGGAAGCAGAGAGCAATAACTGGTCCTACTTAGCTCACTCTCTCCTCTTCTGTCAGCTGGGGAGCCCAGACCACAGAAGGGTACTGCCCACATTTAGGGTAGGTATTTCTATCACATTTAATCTAATCTAGAAGCATCCTATAACATGCCTAAGGAACATTTCCATGCTTATTTTAAATGCCATCACGATGGCATAAAGAGTAAACATCACAGCCTCTTGAGAGAAAAGGAGAGAGGAAGGAAAGAATAAGTTTTGAGGGGTTAGTTATAAAAATTGGCACTATCTGGAAGTTCTAATGAAAATAGCAGGGCAGCATTGTCTGGTTCATATTGAATCCCAGGACATACAAAAGTAGCCCCCCTCCCCATTTGCCAATATAGTAACCAATAGTCTCAAATGGAAATGACATTCTTCACTAATGACACTTTCAAGGAAGCCATCAAGGGCACAAGAGAAACATCTGAGGTTGGAGGAATCTGGATGCCTTACAGTGAAAACAAGGCACTCAGACATGTCTTTCCCCAGAGCCTTCTGCTGAACACTAAGATGCCATCAGCACCCACTGCTCTATGGATAAAAGCAGCAAGGTGCAAATCCAGATCCAGAAAATCGGTGCAAGTTGCCTACTGACAATATTGAAAATATCTCCACAACTGTTTGTAGTGACCACAGAAGTCACTGCAAAGGGGACAGAGCTGTTAAATGTGGAATTACCTAAGGTTGGCAAAGGTAACCTTACCCGAGAGTTAAGTGCATGGGTCAGAATCACCTCGTTCCTAATGGTAAAGAGAGGTAAAAATTTCCTTCATCCTGGCTGAGGAACTCAATCTGATGGAGCAGATAAAAACCATGCTGTTGTTATCCAAAGCAGAGATCAGGCTCAGAAAGATGGTTGGTGGCGTGGATTCTGTTGGAGTTAAGACAGGTGTTGGGCTATAAAGCAGAAATCAGCAACCAATTGATTATTGACCTAGGGTTGGGGCAAGGCTCCAAGATTGAGGTTTGGGAGGAAACTGGCCCCATGAACAGTGTTAGGAGAGAAAGATCCAAGAGCTGATTGCTTTTCTCCCCCTGGAGCTCTGATAATTCCTTGCTGAACCTAGGTGGTCTGGCCTGCAGAGTGGAATGAGGGCCACAGGCTTCTACCAGATCTTCCAAGCTCCCCTCCGAGATGGGAAGTTCTAATAAAACACAAATCCTGATTCTCATTGGCTGGAGGACTGGGAAAGCCTGAGTGCACAGGGGACAAGCTATTATTGCTGGCACAGGACTGTGCTGAGTCAGGCAGAGAAGCTAATAAGAGTCTACACACCAGGAGCCTCCAAATTCCCTCAATTTGGAGCCAGCTTCTTAGAGAGACAAAGTTGAAAGAGGGATACAAATATAGGGCCTGCGGTTTAATGGAGCCTTTTTATTTATTTATGAATGCAATTGAATGAGAGGTATTGCAAAATACAAACATCAGATTATCTTCTCTTACATACTTAGTGGATAAAAATATAATGACATGAAAGCCATTCTGTCCCAGGAAATTGGAGATAGACAGAGGTAATACCCATAGACCATCAGGGGGGAAAAAAAGCTGTCTTGTGGTGTCATTAATTAAACAGAGCATAAATATTTATTGATCATTACTATGTGCAAAATATTGCAGTAGGGGCTGTGTAAGATTTGGAAAGAATTAGAGAATGCCTCCTGTGTGTAGGGTTTTCTAAACCAATGGTAGGGGAAGAGAGAGAAAAGGTGAAAAGCAATATTCATTAGCCCTGCAGGTTCTCCCTGTGTTACTTGGACACCTTACGTTCACAGAAGGTCATTATGCTCACAGGTGCAGCAGTCTGGAAGTGCTAGTAAATAACCCCTCCCCCACAGAAGCAGCCTTCCACCAACCACTCTACACCATTGCTACATAAATAGCCCAGCCCTTTTGCCCCACAGGTGGGATAATTTTGAGCCATGGGGCTTGGTACCTTTTCCAAGTGTTTCCTCGTGTGATTAAGCTCTGGTCAACGGCTGTGCTGGTGGCTTAATAACTCAGCCTTTCTTCCTCCCCCTTCCCTCCCGTGGGCTTCTCAAATCAATGACCTGCCCTTGAATCTCTGGTTCCAGAAGAAGGGTCTGAAAAGAAAGCAGAAAAGGAGAAGTGGGGAAGGAAGAGGAAATGCTGCTACTGGGGACACAAACAAGACAGCCGCCAGCTGTGGGCTCTGAGCCCCACCCCTGCATCTAAGGCCTTTTCTACACTGCTGATTGTTTAGCATTCCAGTGGTGGGGATGGGCAAGGCATCTGTGAGAGCTCTGCAGTCAGCCTGACAGGAAGCAGGGTCCCATCTTTCAGCACATCAGTCCTAGCTTTGTGGCCACTCAGTCTTTGTGGCCACTTCTCTTTCTGCCCCACACCCTTCTGCTAGGTAGGCTGCGCTCCCAGTGGCTCACTTTATAAAGGTGATGGGCGTGTCTATTGAGTGGAAGGCATGAACCTAGTGGAGAAGATGCCAACAGGCCAAGTACAGCTCAAGGTTAGCTTTAAACGGAAGGAAGGATACAGCTTTACTGGGAGTTCAGAGGGAGGAGAAAAGGGATGATTCCAGAAGTCTAATGGGAGGGCAGAGATGTAATAATTCATATTCAATGGAATAATGCTGTTGCATTTTGACTATCCATACTCCAAGAACCTTCCTCTTAGGGGGCAATGCTCCTCTCTGTGGATAGTATTAGTGTGGGTCTCTGCTCTGTCACCCAGAGAGTTAGCAGGTGACTATCCTTGCTTCACCTCGCTGTGTTCCAATTGCAAAGCCCCGAATCTAACATCCAGCCCATGACAGTCAGAATGAGGCTCCTTGCAGGCTTCTTAGCTCACTGAATGAACTTCAAAGGTAAACCCTATTACTGGATAACAAATTATTCCCAAAAGTGTGGCTTAAAATAACAGCAAAAATAGTTATGTTCTCAGTTTGGGTTGGTCTGGCATTTGGAAACCCCTTGGCTGTGAGGTTCTTGCTCAGGACCTCTCACAAGGTTGTAATCATGGTATAAGACCTGCAGTTACCAGAAGGCATGGCTGGAGATGAGGACCAGGCCCACATGATATAATAACATGATTTGAAGCAAGAGCCTGTATTTTTATCAGTATTGGCAGGACACCCCAGTTCTCCTACACAAGGACTTTCCAAAGGACACATTTTGAGTGACAGTATGACCTAATGACTTGCGTTCCCTCAAATCAAATTATATATAAACAGAAATAAAGAAACCCACAGTGTCTTTTAGACCCTGGAAAGTCATACACTATCACTTCCACAATATGCTGTTAGTCACAGGCATCTCCAACCCAATACAGGCAGGAAGCATCAAAGAGTATAAGAACCAAGGTCAAACACCAGGAAGCATTTTGGAAGCTTGCTATCACTGTCATTCATGGACATTCAACTCCCCAGCACTAATGTCCTACACTAGTCAGAGGCTGTGGTCATGGAAGCATCGGGGTGGATGCATGCTGATGCTGATCTTTAGTAACTTGTTGGGTTCTTCTCATTTTCTAAGCCTGCTCCTCCAGCCTCCTGTGAGTTCTTTTGGCTCTCACATTCTTACCAAGGGCTTTGAGTTGCTGAGGACAGCAAAGTTAGTTTCTCCTGCTTGAAAACAAGAAGTATATCTAAGATAGATGGTATTGGTCTCTAGGCAGTAGTGGTGAGTTTATGTGTTAAGAGTTGGGGAGAAGAAAGAGCTGAGTCTTAGAGAGTCAAGTTTATGGAAGAATGGAAGAGGGACATAATGATAAGTATCCAAGAGAAATTATTAGAATCACTGGGCAGCCCTGAGAACCAATGGGCTTCACAGAAGACAGTTAAGAGATCTGTGCTCAACGGGTTGTCGTGGTTTTTCTTTTTTACTTTTAATTTAAACAAAGCCCATCTTTGCTTTGTGCAGGAGCCACCAAATTGCTGAAGAGTATACAAACTATAAAACTCAGACCAATCCAGAATTGTAGGAGGGTCCATATTTCTAGTTTTTTTATTTTGAACCTTAAATACATTTATTTTTATATTTTTTCCCTATGAGGTAGGTGTTATGTCTTTTAAAAACAAAAGAACCAGGATATGTTTGGTAGAAGCATGGTATGGTGAGGTGGAGGGGGGTGCTACTGTAGGCCCATGCTAAGGTACCAGATATAGTATGGATAGAGTTTATTTAGGGTATGGGAATGGAAAATTGAGGAGGGAGTAAAGACAGAGAAAGACACAGAGAGAGAAGGAAGAGAGGAGGAGGAGGAGGAGAGAGAGAGAGAGAGAGAGAGAGAGAGAGAGAGAGAGAGAGAAGGCTGGCCAGGAACACATGGAGAAATGGAGAGAGAAGGGGGCAGAGGAATGGAAGGAGAAGGAACAGAGAGGGGCAGAGAGTAAGAGAGTAGGAGAGTAAGAGGGTAAGGAGAGAGCAAGCAGCCCCTTTTATAGTGAGTCAGGCATACATGGCTGTTGCCAGGTAACTATGGGGTGGAGCCTAGAAGGAATGCTAACAGTAGGTACATCTCTTTTTTTATGAACTTAATTCATTTTCTCTTTCATCTATTCTTGTCCCCTGGCTCGCAAGTGCAACCCATTATTCTGAAAGTTCAAGGTGCATTCGCATACTTGTGTATGTTGTTACAAGGACAGAACACTGCACTTGCATGCACTTCACACTGTTTAAATTGTTGGACTCTGATCACACTCTATCCTATCGATGGCAGACACACTAGCTAATGCTCTGAAGAGCCGTCCATTTAGCATGCTGGGTTTTCATTTGATCAGTGACTTCTAACTGTTGTGGGGGCCATCATAAAATACCCCTGCCACATTTTGTTGTTAAATTCTCTCAGGAATGTATGTCAGATTTCATTCAGCTTCTGGGGGAGCACATTTGTATAAGACCCCCTTTGCAATATATCCATTGCATTGGAACAACTGGGTAAGAGAGTTTGTAGATTTAATTCAACAAGGTTGGGCCTAATTGTTCTTTTGCATGTTTCTACCGTTTCTGTTTCTCTAGAAATACGTACAGGCGAAACTCTGAACTTACAGGTCCATAGTACTCCCCAACATCCAGACAGCATAAACCTAATTTAATTGTTGCATTATAGATTACATTCAATTCCATACTTTTGTCGTGACCTAATCACCTCCCAGAGATAGCCCTCCTAATAGTGTCACATTGTTGATTTTCAAAGGACACAGATTCAAATCATATCAGAATATCACCATTAAGGATATCTATTTATGAATCTCTAATTCCGCCTTGGCGGGCCTACCTACCCAAGGGAGTTCTCAGCATCTCCTGGTGCACTTAGATAACCCACATTGGCACGATGGGAAGCTCTCTAATAGAGATGAGCTTCTCCCAACCTCCTACTTGGCACTGAGCCTATTGCTTGAGCCCACCTCTCTTTCAGGCACCAATAAATCAGAAGGCCACCAAAACTGCATAAGCCATACATGTCAAATGGGGAAATGGAAAAGCAAAATGATTCAAGAGTTGAGGGAACGTGGGCCAGCTCTGGTTTTCCTGTCCAATAAGAAAAGAAATGCATGGTTACAGAAGTGAGGCATATCTGACACTGGAAAACAACGAGGAAGATGAATTCTCCTATGTTGGTTAGGTTTCAAACAACCACCACCACACAAGCTGGGAGCCCAAAACACCTTCTACTATTGTGATTGATTTCCCACCAACAAACGTCAAACCACCATTTAAATGAGTTTGGTCGTTTTATGGTATACTTGCAGGAAATAATCTTCTTGCTGGTGGTGGTGGCCATGCTGAAGAGGTGGAGCCAGGAGGATCAGAAAATGAGGTCATTAGTCCAACAAACCAATGAAAGATTAGGACGGCTCCTATTTAACACCTCCAAGTTACAATGCACCAAACAAAGGATGAGAGTTAAATGACTTGCCTTAAATTCCATTGTTGGTGAATTACAGAAGTGAAAAAAAAAAAAGAAAATTAGCCTCAGGCCAGGGTCATAAATTGTGATTTATATAATATTTGTCCTAGCAAAATCCCACTGTTGTAAAAGAATTTGGAAAACAAGTGGACTTTATTATAATGGAATCTGATCCAAGTAGCAACAAGGAAGAGTTAAGTGGAATACATTACAGTTGATTCTTCCAAATTTGGGCACTGCTTACTGAGGAGAAGTGGGAAGAGGCTCTAATACCTTTGCGTTCTCATCTGTTTCTGTTTAGGCAACCGTAAGTTGAAGTTACTTCATGGGAGATTTTTTAAATTTTCTCTCCTGTTCTCCAGCATTGAGAGCAGATGACTTCTGCTCTCCACTCCCAACTGTGCACAACTATAGCTCATAATGTCCCTGTAGGTGCAGCTTCCTAGGAGCTCTGGGGCACAGAGAAGCAGGGCTTCCTGGAGGGTCAATAGTTTATGTCACAATGAGGAGATTTTTTTTTAATGTAGTGATTCTATAAACCCAGAAAATAGCTATAAAACAGCTGGTTGGGGGGAGCTGTATTTGATTATAGACAGAAAAGACCTCCTGTTGTAACCCCTTGCTCTTTGTCAGAACTCTTCCCTGAGGCTCTAGGAGTAATCACAGACCTGATTAATGCTATGTTGTTGTCCCAGATGGCTCACACAGAGACTGAAGAAGCAGGTTCCATCAGCCAGAGGTACTGCTCTAGCCAACTCCTGACTTCTCACTCTCTAACCCCTTGTCTTGGTAAGAGAGATTGGTTCCAGCAGGAATAATCTCTTGCATGTCCTTTCCAGGCTTCCATAATCATATAAATGATGAGAACAAATCTGGACAAGAGATGACGCAGATCTAAGAGAATGCAAGGCAAGATAAGCTTGCTCTAGGACATGAGCACCACGAGTAGGAAAGCGTCCACTTAAACAATGAACAAGAAGTTGATACTTGTGGATCCTGCATGGATATATTACCTTCGGGGTTGACTTATACCCAGGAAGGCATGTGTGACTATCTTGCTGGAAAGCTATGCTGACCTTGTACTTTCAGAGCACATCTGTCATTCCTATAGCCTGATACATACCTCCTGTTGGGGTCCAGGAGCTGATACTGAGGATGAGATCCCAGCAGGCAGCGAGAGTATGAGCATCAAGAAAGCTGAGAGTTAGCCGGGCGTGGTGGCGCACGCCTTTAATCCCAGCACTCGGGAGGCAGAGGCAGGCGGATTTCTGAGTTCGAGGCTGGCCTGGTCTACAAAGTGAGTTCCAGGACAGCCAGGGCTATACAGAGAAACCCTGTCTCGAAAAACCAAAAAAAAAAAAAAAGAAAGCTGAGAGTTTACCTTTCTGCCAATTATCCTTCTCTTGTGCACTTGACTCTCAAAGTGAGAGAAGATTCAGCTTATCAAACTCTCAGTGCTTCTCTTACTCTCTTAGCCATTGTGATAGTTGATTTTGATTGCCAGTCCAATTAGACTGAGAGATAGATAAGAGATTAGTAAAGCCTATATGTGGGTGTGTCTGAGATGGTATTCCTAAAGGCAATTAGATTGTAGAGGACTCTGAGCTAATTCCTTAATGGGTTCATAATATTATAGCATTATTAGGAGAGACAATTATTAGGAAAGGAAGAAAGTGGGGTTGGAGGAAATAAATCACTGGGTGTGCTCTTGAGGCTATGCCTTGGTTTCCTCCTATAACACTTATCACTGCTTCCTGTGCAGGAAGATGTGAGAACCTTTTCCCACCATATACTGCTGTTGCTATGGTGTTCCATCTAAGCACAAAGGACCAGCAACCATAGACTTGTCTCTCTGAAACAATGCCCATGTCTAGTCACCATAAAAAGAAAAGAAAATTAGTACCACGAGAGTAGTATCATTGCCATGACTAAACATGACTAGGTGGTTCTTAGTTACTTGACAATGGTTTCTGAAAGGGACTTGGGAAAGTTTGGATATATGGACCAGACAAAGTGTGGCATGTTCTAAATAAAATGAATGGGTGGTTCTGGTGAGTGTTTGGGAGAGCAGAATTCAAAGAGAAATGTGGGTATGAAAGTCAGGAGTTTAGTTTCAGAGGAAAGTGAAGACTATTCTGGAAAGCGGACTAGAGTCCATTCCTGATATATTCTGGCAAAGAACTTGTCTATACTCTATCCATGTCCTGACCTAATCAAACTGAAAAGAATGTGCCAATTCATTTGGTGGAGGAAATCTTGAGACACAGTAGCATTTAGACTGTGGCTTGGTTGTCTCTGGATGCTTTTGGTCAGACTTGCAGTGAGAATCAAAAGAAAAATGCAAAAGTGAAAGATCCGAAAAACAGGTAATTCAGTCTGGGCAAGAGGAGTATTGGAACCTTTGGATAAGAAGAGTGTGGTTGCTAAAGAGATTGATGCTGTTAATAAAATGTCACTTTCAGCCACGGAAGCATCAAGGGCTGGGGGAAGGGTAAGCACATTTGAAAAGCTCCTTCTTATAAAAGAAGCAAGCACTCAAACACCCTATTTAAACAGGAATGCTGAGAAGGTTGTATTCCCAAGATTCATTGCGATCCTTAGCTTCCCAGGCATATGTAGCTGTTATCCAGGATGTGAGGCTACTAGCTACTCCAGCAGCTAGAAGACATTGGTATCATTCACAGGATGGCCATTTTTACAAGCAGGATAGGTGTGAACAATGTAAGATCATGGAGGCTTTCACCAAGATTCCGCAGGAAGAACTGGGAGGCTAATCCACGTGTGGCACTTCAAGATATCCCTAAGGTGGTAATGTGTGAAGAATGTTGGGGTGCCAAGAACATGGAGTGTCTGCCAAGAAAAGCTGTAGATAGTGATCTGAGTTACCCTAGGGCAGAAGCCATGTGGACTACAGATACTAAAACCATAGAGTCAGGACTGCCTGAGCACCTTGGACAATATATGCCCCAGATGCTAGACATGGAACTATGGGTCATATTATTTTCCATTCTGGGTTTGATGTTGCTTTGGTCTCATTCTTCCTATCTATGTCCTCATTCTTCTTTCTGGAAGTGGGTTGTGTTCTTTGGAAGTGCCATTGTGTTTTAGAAGTATGTAACTTTCTCTTTGATCTTATAAGAGCTCAGAGGTAAGAGTTTGTCTTGAATCTCAGAGACTTTGGATGTAAACTTTTTATTTTTTCGACTAGGGGAATTACGAGGTTTAGATTTAGGAACTCTTAGAGATAGATCAAATGATTTGGTTTTTTTTTTTTTTTTTTCATTACAAAATAGATCCAAGACTTTGGAGGGCCAGAAGTAAGATGTGGAGCATGTGGGTGTTAAGTTGACAAGGGGTCTGTTGTGAAGAGTTCACTCTGATTGCCAACGTGATTAGAGTGAGAATACCTAGATTAGCAAAGCATAGCTCTGCAAGTGCCTGTGACGCTGCTTCCAGAGACAGATCATAAGGGCTCTGACCTGCTCAATGGATCAATCTCCTGATGGATTTATTGGGGGCAGAATTTAGTAGGACAAAGTAAGTCACTGGAGTTTTCTCCTAGAAGATAATACATTTAGCCTGGCTCCTTCCTGTATCCCTTCTTCCCTTTACTGAGAGCTGAGCTGCCTCTCCTGCATACCGTCTTTACCTTGAGGTTCAGTTTTTATGTATAGGACAAGCAATCATGAACTGAACCCTCTGAAACAATAGGCCAAAATATATAATGCTCCTTTGTGTCGTTTATATCACTTATCAATAGACCTGTTTCCCCAAATGTCTGAGCCCTCACTCACCTCAAGACTTCTTCAAAGACCTGGATTCAAAATAACAAAACTATTTTTGTTTGTGTTTTGTTTTTTAAAAAGGATGTCATGGGTCTTGGTTTCTTCTGAGAAAAGTAGCTAATCCATGAATTTTCCATAAGAATATTCTGTAATGATGAGCTTTTTGCCTGATTCTGGGCTCTCCATACCTGATTCTGAAATCTCATAAGAAATTTTCATTATGGTGATTATTATTTGTCCTATATAGAGAGATTATAGAGTTGTGATAGCTATTCAATAGCTATTCATGGTTGTCAACTTGACTATATATGGAATTAACTACAACCTAAGTGGCTGAGTATACCTATAAGGAATTTTCTTTTCTTGATTAAATCATTTGAAGTAAGAAGACCCACTTGTATTTTGGGTCTTTTGAAGAAGGAAGATACAACTAACTTTAATCCAGATCTTGGAGGTAAGAAGATCCACCTTGAATCTGGGTCATATCTGGTGACAGCCTATATAAAGGACATGAAAAAAGGAAGGTTTCCCTCTGCCTGCTTGTCCCCCACTGTCTCTGCATTCCTTCAGTGGTATGAGAGCCTACTTCTTCAAGATTCTGGTATATACTGAAAAACAAGAGAGATATTTGGTCTCATGATCTGAATACTGGATTCTTGAATTTTCCATTGGTAGACAGCTACTGTTGGACTAGCTGTGATCCATTTTAACAAATTCCATTTCTATAGATGGATGGATAGATAGATAGATAGATAGATAGATAGATAGATAGATAGATTTATTATATAAGTTCTATTCCTCTATAGAACTCTGACTAATATAATACAATAATCATTACTTGGTTGAACATCCTTATCAATCATTGTTTATTGTTTATTGATCAATAAATTATTAAATTGGCAGAAGTTGGTCTTATAAAACATAATCCAGGGACATCCAGAATTGTCCCTAGGAACTTAGATAGAGTTCATAGACACATTTTTCTGGGTTTTTGTTGTTGTTGTTGTTGCTGCTGCTGCTGCTGTTGTTTATTTGTTTGTTTTGGTTGATTAGTTGCTTTTGCTTTTTGTTGTTGTTTGTGTAGGTGTGTAGAGTATGTGAGTGGGCGTGCCCCATTTTAATGTATTGCTCTATCAACATAGTAGATTTTAATCAACTGTATTAGAAGTTGCTCGGGTTGGGTAGTGGTGCTATGAGGTCAGTGGAGCATAGGAAACTTGTAAGTCTCCTTGTCCTCAGAATTCACAATTCTTTTAGAACATCTTTTTGGATGGAATTGCTATTGTTCACATGACCTTATACTTTATCCATGTGTGTGTGTGTGTGTGTGTGTGTGTGTGTGTATACACTTATTCACCTAGGAACTTTCATTTACAATCTTATATCTTCTGGCTGGCCATGCAAGGCTAGAGATGGCCAAACAAGATACCAGAAGTGGAGTGGCTTCAACAAGAAAGAAATATTATCTCAATTATGAAGGGTAAGACTCCAACAAGATGTTAAGAGGGCCCATCCTAGTGGCATATACCTCTAATCTCAGCACTTGAGAATCTGAGGAAGGAGAATTACAAGTTCAAAGTCACCCTAGACTATAAAGTGAGTTCCAGGGAAGTATGGACTATGTACTGAGAGAACTTGTCTGAAAAACCAAAAATATCAGGTATCACCAGGATTGGTTTTTCTAGAAAATTATGAACTAATGTGTTTTCTTAAGCTTTTGGTATTTTGTGGACAGTCACTTAATGTCCCTTGGCTTATAGAAGCACTGGTTTTGCCATAGGGATCCTCTCTATGTGCATGTGGATGCCAGGAGCTACATTTTTTCTTCTGTTTGTAAGATCATCAGTCATGTGGGTTGGAAACTCACTCTACCCAAGCAAGAGCATCTTAATTGCATCAGCAACAATTCTATTACCAAATAAGGACATATTTCTGTGGTAACAGAACTTAGGGCTTCAAAATATGAAATTTATGGAGGATATACTTGAACACCTACCTATCTTTGGTAGAAACATTACATACCAAGATAAGCCATTCAATTCCACAAAAGCCTTCTCTGCCAACAGCGTAGATCATCCTGCCAATCCCAAGAGTCTGTGTTCAGAGGCTACTTCACCTGAGTCACTCGTCCACCCGACCGGAAGCTCCTTCGATGATAGCGTGTTTGCCATGTTTCCTCTGAGCCTGCCAGGAGCAAGGACAGCACCCAGTGCCGTGCAGTGTCCAGACCACATTGGAGGCATCAGCATCAGTTCTGTCTTTACTGATGTTTTGCAAGTTATTGAGACAGTGTCTCACACCACGATTGCC
This sequence comes from Mus minutoides, assembly GCA_902729485.2. Lineage (NCBI taxonomy): Eukaryota > Metazoa > Chordata > Mammalia > Rodentia > Muridae > Mus > Mus minutoides. The sequence goes on from LR750038.1 coordinate 297,655, forward strand.
TGCAGCCCATACTGTCCTGCCTCAGCCTCCTGGGTGCAGACATTAGAGGAATCATGTCCAACCTGGTAGATATCTGTTTATTGAGTATCTTTGGCATCAGTTTTGCTTTTCTCAACACTCTATTAAAAGACTGTTTTCCTCCATTATTGAGACGGTTGGAGCCTCTCTGCCCTTTTAGCTTAGAGACAAGTTCATTTGTCCTCATTGTCCAGGTCCTCTCTCTATCATTTTAAAGGAAGAAAAAAAATACAGCTGGCTGTGTAATCTGTAGGGGCAATGTAATTCTGCTCATTGTAAAAAAATAGCAAAATAACACCCAATCGTCCTGTTAGAATGGAGTGGCAGTAAACCTGAGTGAAACTGAGGTAAGTACTGAGTTCTGGAAAAGCAAGAGAGCAGGGATCATCTGTCACCTGCCTGATGCTAAGGGCAGCTCTGCTGCTAGGGAATGGCTCTCCCTCCCTCCCTCCCTCCCTCCCTCCCTCCCTCCCTCCCTCCACTCCACTCTCAGAGCTTTCAGGGTCCAGTACAAACAGCTCTGTGCGTCTGCCCCAGGCTCAGCTGCAGAAAGCCACAGATGCTATGAGATCTTTGTTTGTTTCTTATTTCCAAAGAGCTGACCTCCCTCAGTGTGGGGATTGGGCATCTGAACCATACATCTCTGAATTGGTGGGCATTTCACTGAAAGTGTTTGAGAATTGCTACACTTTGAGATAAGAGGAAAGTTCAACACGGCTTCCTGCGAATCACAGCCTCTCAGGAGAGTCTCTCTGCGTTCACTGACTTTCTTTTTCTGCTTCACCTCCTTCCCCATCTCATGTCTGTGTTCAATGCTCCCTTCAGCTAGATTGAGATGTGGCTCATAAGAAGGGACGTTCTTCCTGTTTCCCCAGAAGAGCCATCTCTGAGTCAAATACCCTGTACCTTAACCCTGGGTCTAGGCAATAAATCAGCCAGACAGCTAGAGTGTGGAATCCTGACTCCATGGTATTGAATGGCCTTTCTTTGCCCCTGGAGCTATGCTATGGGAAGAGAGTATGTATTTTTCTGTTCCACCAGTGTTGGGGGACTTTCTCTGCATTTGCCTGGTCACAAAATGTCTCAGAGATGTCACACAGCAACCTGGGAAAATGGCACAAGCTGGTGGCCAGGATGTGGCATTACTCAGCAATCAGTAGATGCAAAGGGCACTGCTTAAGATATAATACTCTATTAATGGATGTAGTACACAGCTTTACCTACTTTTCCAAAGCTTCCAGTGTCATCAGCACTCCAAGGCTCCCACCAGGGTCTCATCCTGAGCCACTTTTGCAGTAATTTGTCTCCCAAGGTCCTCTTCTTCCTAGAAGGCTCTCTAACTCTTATACTGTGTGGGAACTAAAGGGATCCATAGAGACCTGAACCTTGAGTCAGAGAACTTGTTTTATTTCTGTTAGAAAGAAAGAAAGAAAGAAAGAAAGAAAGAAAGAAAGAAAGAATATATATATATATATATATATATATATATATATATATATATAATTTCTTAAATGATAAATGTTGACTAGTTTTAATAAGTCATCCTAAGGATTAGTAGTGTTATGTGTGGCATCTCAAGAGAGGGCTCAGTGGTTAAGATACCTGCTTCTCTTCCAGAGAACCTGAGTTAAACTCCCAGCAGCCATTTATCAGATGGTTCATAAACATCTGTAACTGTGTTTTCCAGGAGAATCCTATGTGGCTGCCTGTATACACACACACACACACACACACACACACACACACACACACATTACTAAAAATAAAATTAATTTAAAAAGGGCATAGAGCCCTGCATTAGAAAGAATTGTAGAAATCTGTCTGTACTATTCCATCTGTCTGTACTATCCCATGTAGAAAGCCTCATCCATTCGAGAAGAAACTGCTGCTATCTGTGTTCTCACCACTTCTGTGGGGAGAAGAAGGTCGCTATCTCCCAAATAATGGATTTTGATTCATTAGCTTTCAAGAATTCTCCCCATGGTCCAACCACCAGGAGATCAAGGTCCATGTGTACTCTGCAGCCTGGCACATAACTGCCACTCAATAAATATTTGAGTAAGTGAACAGTTATGTGAATGATTGAATAAAATACCCTAATGACAATAGAGGAGAAATGCATACTTCTAAGTCTCAGGAGAAATAAACGCCGATGAGAAGACAAGAAAAACACTAGAAGTCTTGATTTCCTTAAAAATGCATGAAAATTTCATGCACTTTGCATCAAAATATATCTTTCTCATTTTATGGCAAAAAAAATGCTGCTTTGAATTACTTAGCAGAGTACAGTTTATGTACACTTGGTGGGTTTGCCCCAGGCATACTGCCAAGTGGCCCTGGCAATGCACGCAGCCTGGCACGGGAGCCTCGTGCTGAACAGTCTCCACCTTAGCATCCTGTTATCCAGATCCTTTCCCATCGGCATCCTGCCCTTTGTCCTGCCCTAGTCCAGCCAGATCTGCTTTCCACTCTCAGGCAAAGCCCCCAGGTGGCAACAAGAGGTAACCTTCCTCTTGTCATCTTTTCTTTTCTTTTATAAAACACTGCGTGAGGCCATGAGTAATTGATCCTTTCTGGAGAAGGATTGATAATCTGTCTTTCCTGGAGCTATTACCAGGCTGGCCTGCCAAATGGACAAGTGTTAAGAGGAGAAAACGGGGCAGTGGCCAGGGTAGGAAGAGCTCAAGATAATGGAGTTGAGAGCATCAGAGAGGTCCTCTCCTGGCAGTCGGACCATGAATCAAGGCAGGTGGAAGAGAACAGCAATTCATAGCCCTTGTGTGCATCCTCTGCAGATGCTCCAAAGAGCTCCCTCAATTAAGGCTGCATCTGGGCTCCTTGGGTCTTACGCTAGAGATGCCTTGCCTGCCCCATGTGATATTGCAGCCATGAAAGTATCAACAGAGTCAAGCCTGTCAACCCATTGTTGAGCAAAACTGGTCTGGGCTCTGCGGGACAACCAAGGAAGGACTCGGATTCTGCCATCACTGTCACCTAACAGCAGAAATAGCCTTATCTATGGCTCTGAATAAGACTAGTCGTCATCAAAGTCATTCCTGTGCTCTCAGCCTCCTCGGGAAGGTGGGGTTGTACCACTCCAGAGGCACAGCACCCAGTGCTTGCAAAGCCCCTTGACATTCATTATCCCCTTTAATCCCCGAATCATCTTGTGAATTTTATTTTAGAATTAGAAAGTTAAGTTAGAGATGTCTCCAAGGCCATAGAACTAGGAAGTGATAAGGCTGCTATTCAAGCAAAATTTTCTAAGAACGTTCATTCCTCTTGCCTTTCATCTTACTCCTGGACAATGGCCAAAAGAGGTAGTTTGGCATAGCAAGAGGGAAAAGGCTATGGGAATGGTCCTCAGAAGGGACACTGCTAGGCAAGTTGGCACCAGAGATAGACGTGGGCAGTAGGACAATAGTCTGGTGATCCAGATCCTGGGAGCCACTGAGAAGGAAGGAGAGCTGTCTGCTGCACCTGAGCCAAGGGCAGTCAGAGTTTTCCTGAGGTGGAGTCTGCCAGGCATTAAAATTTCCAGGTGTGCGTGATGGTCTAAGGACTTGGGTGGAAGTGGCATAGCTGAACTCAATGGAATTTGTTTTGTTTGTTTGTTTGTTTGTTTGTTTGACTTTCCCTATAAAGCGGTATGGATTGGACCTTGGGACCTCAGGTGCCCAGCCCTGAGTTTCCTGGGAAGCCTGTGATCTAGGCTCACCACATACCTTCCATATGTTCATTCTTTGTGCCTCTCCTTGTCTCTTGAGCTCTCCCTTCACATGATTGGTGATACCTGCCCCCCAAATTTACTAACTCTGCCTCTGACAGAGTATCTGACTGACTGTCCCATTTGCTGCAAGAACAGATGGCCCAGAAGAAGTACTGCTAGCCATTTTAAGATGCACTGCATTTTTTTTTTTTACATTCTGCATGGAATTTGTACTTCTTGTGTTGATACCCCTTGCATGGCTTTTTGTCCCAAGCTCCTTAGTTCTCTTCTGGTTTGACTTTTCCAGGCCACTTGTCGTGGATTGCTGTCCTCTCTATAATGATAAGGAAGAAGTTCATAATGACCTTCTCAAAGCAGAGAGTGAACATGTTGCACCCATCTCTCAGACTACAATGTGGAGGAGTTCCTCTGACACCTTTAAATTCCCAAGGTGATTTCTTATGAGGTTCTTTAGACAAACAAGATGAAAAAGCAATTATACATGCATACACACATGCACTCACACATACATACACACATACATACATACACATACACAAACACAGGCCCACACACAAAGAAAGAGAGAGCAAGTGTGTGCGCCCGCGCACACGCATGGACAAATAAATGTGCATGCACGTGTGTGAATGTGTCCCAGACCACTCACAAAATCTACCTGCGTATTTGTCAGCATGGCCAAGTTTGGGTGTGGCGTTAATTTTCAACTCCCAATTGCACTTCCTTCCCTTTCCCCAGCCCATCACTTCTAAAGAAGACCTGAATCCTGTTTCCCTGACAACCAGTCTCCCTCTCTCCCCACATTTTTAATGCTGTGGTGATAAGGTGTATTTAAACCCAGAAGCCATGTTCCCATGGTGACAGAAGACCCCCAGTAAGTTGCCATGGGAACAAGAGATGGCTTTGAAAAATGATAAAAGTAAGTCGGCTTTGCAAGTGATGACAGCAAAGTTAGAAGCCAGCGAGGCTAGAGAAGATGGCTCAGGAAGACACTGGGTCATGGTTAATAGTCCAGCCTATCCTACCTGTGACCAGCCAAGGTCACAGAGGGCAGGAGATGTGACATTCCACTCCCAGCTCTGCTGCCAAGAAGACTGAGCAGAGCAGTGTGTAGCCGCTAGGATCTAAAGACAAGTACTCCCCATTTTCTCTTCTTTGCTATCTGACCTTTTGTCTCACTCTTCTGGAAGGTATTCAGAAAAGAGAGGGACCAAGCAAGGCAGCTGAGGGTGGTGACCAAGAAGATGAGGACATTTTCTCTCTTCAGCTGCTTCACAATGTGAAAGAAATCACTTGTGAGTTCTGAGATGTGATGCTCTTGCGGCCAAGAAGCATTGCCGGATTTCCCTCCCTACAGCTTAGCATCAGCATTTCCAAATATACAATTGAGTAGGAAGAACTCAACAGTTAATACTCTGTACCTAGCAACTGGCTTCTACCACGAACGTGTTACTGCACATTTTCCTTGTTGTGTGTCCCTAGCTGTCAGCACTTTTTCCTCTGTCTGAGTTTTCACCACTAAATAGTGGGTAAATGAGGGTTCAAACCAGGTCAGGCCCTTACCCAAGCCTCTCTTCTTTCCACTACACTGCCGACAGAGTGACCAAATATACCAGTGTGCCTGGCACTAATATCTTTCTGTTTTCATGGTGTGGAGCCTAAAGTTGTTCACCCTAATTCCTGCATAATATTCTGGCTTTAGGGAACTTAATGTGTGGCTTGAGGAATATGCAGCATATTAGTAACTTCCTTTGGAAACAGCTCTAAGTACAGAGCGATATAACACTGAGAATTGGAGAGGATATGAAGCAGCTGGATCACATACACACTCTTGATGGGAGAGTCAATGGATACAACCACTTTGCTACATGGATGAATCTTAAAAACATGAATGTAAAGGTAAAAGGCCAGACACCAAAGAGGCTATAACAAGTCTGGCCTTCAGTGGCAGACTTTAGAGAAGAGATCACTCCTGGGAAGGGAACAGAAAGTGTGGTCTGAGAATCGGCAAGAGGAGTCTTCCAAAGGTGTTAGACATGTGCTGTGGCTTGATCCTGGGGTTCCTTCACAGGGGCACGTGCACTAAGCTGCACGAGGAAGGTGGAGTCAACCTTTCCTCCAGCCAGGTTATATTGAAAAGTTAGACTAAGGCACGACTAGAAATCCAAAGACAAAATTTACAAGTGCAAAGAGGGGAGAGTAAAGGACAGTGTAG
>LR750038.1:543348-558348 GCA_902729485.2 Mus minutoides
ATATTAACCATCACACTTCCTATGCCCCATCACCCATGAAACTGGCTCTCTAATCCCCAGCTCTGCCATCTGTAAATGGAAGTGTCCAATGTGACAGGTAGGAATTTGGCAAATATCAGCAACTATGTTCAATCTGTCCTATCCCCACGCCAACTCCAACAAAACACTGAGCTATGCACATGGTTCCAGCATTCCCCACACTCTTTTAATAATCTGACAAATGTCCATTTTGGCTCTGCACAGAAAAGCCTGGTCTCTAACCCTGCATCCATCGCACTCCAGGTGTTCAATGTCTGTCAAATAATCACTGTGGAGAGCATGCTTCAGGGTCAGCTCAGGCTATCAGTACCATAAAAGATCCATGGAACCTACACAAACTTCAGGAAATTTCTCTGTGTGTGATGTTCCTGGTGCTCTATTCTCTCCTTGGTTTGTCTGTTAGCCCCCTGGCTCATTAAAATCAAATCCATCACTTTGGGGGAGGAGCCCATACTCCACTTAGGACTTGTAGACTAGGCAAAAGCTTCAGCAGTCCAGTGGATGAGAAATTAACATTCACAAGGATAACGACTCTCAAGCCAGTGGTCCTGATGCTCTCCTCATCTGCATGGGCGATAACACACCTCATGTTGTCTTCTAGGCAGGAACAGCCCCAAGAACCACTCAACCGGCCCCAAAATAGCTAAATGGCAGGTCAAATTACCCATAACTTTGACGAGGAGGATGGCTGGCTGATTCCAGCTCCTCTTTAGGGAGGAATGAAATTCAGAATTCAAGCATCAAGAAAGGGAATCATAAAAATAATAATAATAACAACCCACCCCCATGTGGAATTTATATCCTGCCATAAAACTGCAAGGACTTAGGATTCAAAGGCATCTTGTATTAGCAGGGAGCAAACCTCCCCGCAGCTAGACCAAGCTGGTTGCCTTCAGATAGTTTCTGTCCAGGCCAAACAATTCAGACTTTTGCGATTACAGCACACTGGTTTGTTTTTAAATTATAAGGCTGTCGGGAAGCATTGTCTTCTGGCTGGAGCTATGCTGCATGGTACTCTGTGACAGTCTCTGTGAGATGTGGTTGGTAAGTTCACCCTCCTGCCCAGGTACAGTCAAAGAAGGGACATGCCTGTTGTACATACAGCCAAAGCTAAACAGAACAGGAAAACTTACTCTGCCACAGCCCAAAAAGACATTGTTTCCCAGTGCCTTGCACATGTGCCTTGGGCATGTGTACCTGTTGCTAGTGGTTTTTTTCAAAGGATCCTGAGACTTAGCTAAATGTTTGTGCCAAGCCACAGGGCAAAATTTGGATTTGGATTTGGACATATTGTATTAATTCTCTATCACTGTGATAAAATATCACAACTAAAGCAACTCTGAAAACAAAAGTGTTTATTTTAGCTCTGGTTATAAAGGGGCAGAGTCTCCCATGGCAGGGGAGCACGGCAATGGCACTGTCAGGCCAGCCAGGCAGTCAGAAAGCAGAAGAATCACACGCTTCACTCACTCACACACACACACACACACACACACACACACACACACACACACACACACGAAGCAGAAAGAGAACTCAGAAAATGAGACTAAGATATAAAACCTCAAAGCTCACCCTAGTATCATACTTCCTATACTTCCTCCAGCAAGGCTCTACCTCCTGAAGGTTCCATACCTCCCCAAACAGGGCCACCGACCGAGAAACAAGTGGCAAATACCTCAGCCTATAAAGGATATAGCTCATTCAAAACACTACACACATGAAGGGTTATAGGAGGAGAAGGAATCCAGGAAGCTGGGCTCCCAGTCTCTCAGATTAGGAGCATTTCATCTCATTGGGAATCTGCCTCCTCACCTGCCTTTCTCACTCATGCTTCAAGGGCACTGCTTTGTCAGATGGAAGATGCAGGCATCGCTCCATCACCTGGAGGCCGCAATGGTCATCTCATTGGGGCACACACGGACTGACCAGCATTTTGCTTGCAACCCCATGAGTGCTGAGCCGGTTCCTCATCCCTAGACACTGTGAAAGACAAATATTTATTGTCTTAAGTCACCAAATTTTCAGAGCAATCCGCTACAACTAGTACATAATGAAATCAATACCCAGTTTTCATAGGCTTCATATCCAGCTATGTGCTGAATGAATACCTCAAAGGTTGATCAGACCCAGCACTTCTGAACTAAAAATGTACTTTCTCCGTGGCCCTCTTCCCGCTGCCAGCTCTTCCACTCGCTCCCTGTCTCACTGAGGGGCAGCAGCAGCAGCTTCCTGTTCATGGAAGCTGGAAACTCAAACACCACACTGCCTCCTTCTCTCCCCTCCAAAGCTTATCTCCCAACGGACTCTTCCTGCTAAGCAAATGCCTCAAATCCATCCCCTTTCCCCCTTGTGCCTCGAGTCAGGCCATTGTCACCTCCCTCTTATCTTACCAAAACCTCCCCTTTACCTCCTCTCATCAGGATTATATGAATTAAAAAAAACAAATCAAACATGTCACCTCCTTGAAGCCCTTCAATGGCGAGGAGATGTCTTTAGAGCAAAGCTTAAGCTTTACACGGTAGTTGATAAGAGCTCCCAGCCTCATGCTTTGTTTTATTATTATGCCCTACCTGGGCAGACTTGCTCACATCTTTACCTGTTGAACTATATGGGTTCTCTTGGAAGAAATACCATTTCCCTGAGACACATGGCAGTCTGCAGAATGATCTTTTCAGCCTGAAGATCACTTCCTCCAGCAAGACGCCCCTAAACAATATCAGCCTCTGAAGACCTGCTTCAGGTTGTACTCCCCAGATCTCCAGCCTGATCCCAGGGTGTATGCGAATCAGTAGGGAGTGCCTTTGCCATCTCTCATCAGCAATGGGGGGCGGGGGGAGGGGGGGAGGGCCAAGCAGGATTGATACCAGAAGGAGGTAAGCTATGGTATAGCCTACCCCCTCGTGAGGATTCTGAGCCTTCCGTTAACCCTCAGACCCCAAGTCGGAACAAAAAGGGTGACCTTTCTACATGTGTCCCCCAGTCACTAGATGCAAACAGCACAGAAACAAGGTGTGGTCCTTTGAAGACGAAGTCTTCACGGGGCACTGGGGGGCTGAAGACCCTCAGTATGTCTCTGCAACAGTATTCCCAACAGCTCTGCACTAAGTTCTTCCTTCTGAAGAGGGCTCTGGGGAGTGGTGCTCCTCGGTAGGTTGTTATTGGTCCCCAGCACCTGGTACCAGCAGCTGACTGCAATGGCAGAAGTCTAGTCTGCGAGTTCATGGGGTTCAGTTTGTGTTTTTTTGTTGTTGGTGGTTTTGTTTTGTTTTTTTTCTCTCCAGTCTTAGTACTTAACAATGCCTGGCATACAGTAAGTGCTCAATAAGTCTGCCCCATGAATCCAATAGATGAATCCAATCCATCATTAGCTCGTACATGAGCCATGACCCGTGGCCCTCCAAAGAAGGGGGTGTTGGAAGAGTGAAAAAACAAGCATGGGGGCAGGCCACACCCACAGGGTAAGCTCTCTGCTGCTGCTGCTGCTGCTGGAAATACAGAGCTGGAATTACCAGTCTAGAACAACCAGATGCCCCAAAGGGATATTTTTTTCTTCCTCATTTTATTCACACTTATTAAATTTTAAACAGGCCTCAAAGATTCCAGCCTAGCACGGAAATCAAAGACAACAAAACAAAGGGCTTGTTTTCTATTAATACAGTAGAGCAGACGGCCCTGCTGCTGCAGAGCTGTGAATTATGGCGGAAATTAACTGTCTGGCTGCTCTGTGTAGATCCTGAGCTCCACCTGCGGTGGCCCCAGCTGGGCCAGGCACTTCCTCACAGAGGTCAAGAATTCAAACCCCAGGGACCTGAGTTGCCTGCAAATGTACTCCCATACAGGCTGCTCTTGGATAGATGTTGGCTGCCCAGGGAAGCCAACCAGGTCAAGAGACTGTGCTCAGAATAGCTGATTGCCAGTATAAGTTTCCTGACGCCAGACCCATGTCCTGGAGACTTGAGAGCCTGAAAGGGTTCTTTCAGATTTTTCCCTATGAGGGCCTGAAAAAGATGACTCAGAAAGTGAATTGCTTGCTGTACAACAAGAGGATCTGAGTTCAGATCCCTCCCTGGGTATAGGAGCATTCTCCTGTAACCATAGTGGTGGGTGAGCAACAGGGTAGATCCCTGAGGCTCTCTAGCCAGCCAGTCTAGATAAAACAGTGGGCTTCTGGTTCAGTGAAAGACTTATCCTTAAAAGCTAAGGTGGAGAGTTATAGGATGCTTCCAACATTGGCCTCCATATGTGTGTGCATGGGCACACACACTCATATATACATGTGCACCTGTGCAACCATCGCACACACAAAACACCACACAACAACAACAACAAAGAATACCAGGATGGTCTATTAGGAGGTCCCAAGATCATTAGTAGCTACTCTCTATCTTCCCTGACTCAGCTACACCCCAGCCCTGGATAGGAGGTTTTCAAAGCAGCCTTTTAGACAGACTTTCTCGAGGAAGAATGAGAGAAAGTTCAGCAAAGGGATTGTGCTTTTTGTATATTTGTGTTTGGTAATTTGGGGGTTTTAGAGAGCCCTGGCCAGCCTCGAACTCACTATGTAGCCATGACTATCCTTGTTTGGTTATGGGTATAATCGTGTGTGTGTATGTGTGTATGTGTGTGTGTATTTGTATGTGTGTGTGTGTATGTTCACTTGTGTGCCTATCAGCATGCTAGTGTGTTTACGTATATATGTGCAATGTGCGTGCGTGTGACTGTGCAATGTACTGGTGTGTACATGTATTTGCTGTTGCGAGTGTGTTTGTGTTTCTGTGATTATGTGTGGGCTTCTGTGTATCTATACACATCAGTGTTCTATCTATACTCATCAGTGTTGTATTACGCTTGTGACTGAGCATCAGTGTGAGGTTAGCCTTTAACCTCACTACAATCACCAGAGAGTAACAGCTTAGCTCCTTATCTCTGAGGTTTGGGTCCAGGGTTAGCTGGTCTCACTGCTGTGGGCCTGAGGTGAGTCTGAACAAGAAGGCTGGGTGGATATGCTCGTGAACAAGGGGAAAGACAAGGACAGGAGGTGGCCGGAGGCAAAATAATATTTCCAGGCTAACCCAGGGACCTGCTTGCTCCAACTGCTCCCACCTCTGGTCTTTCCACTAATTTTGAAAGTAGTGCCACCAGTTGGGACCAAACTATCATTGTGTGAACCTGTAGGGGACACTACAGAACAAAAGTACAAGAGTCTGTGTCCATGTTTGCTACTGTGTGGGTGCATGTTTGTACGCTCATGTAGCTTATGTTTATATGCTAGTGTGTACTTGTATGTGTCCTCTGTGTGTGTGAGTGTGTGTGTGTGTGTGTGTGTGTGTGAGTGTGTGTGTGTGCTTGCTCATGCTTCTTCAGAAATGGTAGTGTGTTATCACACAGCCTTCCTTCTCCCACCTCAGCCCAACCTGAAACCCTTGGGCCTCCTGGGATTCCCGAAAGAAAACACACTTGACTCCTGTCCTAGTCGGGGCTTCTATTGCTGAGATAAACCTCCATCACCAAAAAGAAAGTTGAAGAGGAAGGAGTTTATTTGGCTTCTATTTCCATATTGCTTTTCATCATCAAAGGAAGTCAGGACAAGAGCTCAAGGGGGCAGGGCCCTGGAGGCTGCAGCTGACGCAGAGGCCATGGCAGGGAAGCACACCAAGCTGTTTGCTGGCTTCCCCTGGCTGGCTTCCCCTGGCTGGCTTCCCCTGGCTGGCTTCCCCTGGCTTGCTCAGCCTGTTTTTCTATAGGACCTAGGACCACCCGCCCAAGGATGGCACCACCCATAGTGGGCTGTGCTCTCTCCCATTTATCAGTAATTGAGAGAATAGCTTACAGCTGGACCTCATGGAGGCATTTCCTCAACTGAGGCTCCTTCATCTCTGATGAATCTAGCTTGGGTCAAGTTGACACAGAAACAGCCAGTACGGCTACCAAGATTGCCATCTCCAGTGAGATGGCATATGACAGTCTTGAGTGTTTCAAATGCAGGAGCCTCAAAGTCCCCTCATGCAGTAAATTAGCTAATTCTACAACTGGACTAGTTGAATTTTACCACACTTCTAGATGCACCCCCAAACGTAAAATGCAGCATCTACGCAGCTTAGTAAAACACAGTGGACCTTCAGTACCGTTCACTCACTAACGCGGCGGTCCCACAACCATCCACACACTAGGTCCTTGCTTTTTTCTTCTGTTTTCTCCAACTCGACTCAATATTTAGCATCAGTGTGAGGAGCACCGTGCTGAGTCCCAAAGAGCAGGCAAAGCTGGGGGTGCACCAGGCTGCCCTTGAGGAGCTTCTAGGGAAAGAATTGGGTGAGTGTAGAAGACAAGGAAGCTAGACGGACAAATTTAAAAACAAGAAGCTTTAAGGGCGACCAATGGGGCACACTGGCTTATCTGGACTTCCTCAAGAGGGTGAAGACATGTGGGGTCAGTGCAGTGGACAGGAAAAAGCCAAGAACTCCTATGAGTGGAAGGAGAGAGACTTACTTGAAATAGAGTTGATAGAACTGGTATCTTTCTGCTTCTTTTTTATTGTTTAGGTTAACGTATAAAATAATAGACTTTATAATGGCATTTTCATGCGTATGTGGCCGTATTCTTTGTTCTCCCAGAACCTGCTCTTTCTCATCAAAAACACCTGAAGTCAAAGTGTGGCCACATCACTCACCAGCTGAGTAGTTTAGCCAAGTCCTTTAACCTGTGTGCCTTTAATTCAGCACTAAGCTAATCATCATGGCCCCAGGGTCACCAGGTGGCTGCAAGGACCAAATCAGCTAACACTGGTGAAGAGCCACGTCCAGCACACAATGGCAGCAGTGAATATTAATTCATTAATTTCAGACATTTCACTAAATTGTCTTGGCATTAACTCCACATCTCCCTTCTGATGTGCTGCCGGACAGTGAGGAGTAGACATTGTCACAGAGCCAAACAGTGATCGACTTCTGTTTTCTATGCTCGACATCCTTCTCCCTGGGGTTGGTGATACGGAATTTAAAAGGAAACTGAAGTCAACATCCAGATCATAAAGGCATACAGACACACACAGACACGTGCATACACACACACACATACTCTCCTCTTTGTAAAGAAGGTTGCCATGGAGATGAAACAGAGAAACATCGAAGACAGAGCCACTGAAATGGCTATAATTAATTTAAACATTAAAAACAATTAAAATTGTATTAAAGAAAGTTCATTTGAATAAAGCCTAAATTGGAGGAGCGGATCGCATAAAACATGAACAAAAGAAAGGCGTTGCTTTGGGGGTTGGGACAGCCACCCTGGCGGTCTTCAAAGAAGAAAGATAAACGATTGCACAGTATTTAGGCACAATAAAATATGTAACCTAATTTATCTAATGTTCCCAAAAACTAGGCAGCTCTCCAGCAATTCTCTTTCTTCTAGTGCCTAATGCCAGGCTGGGGGACACGCCCCTTATCAGGTAAGTTCATCTGGGTTGGGGTTGTTTGTTTGTTTGTTTGTTGTTTTTCTGTCAGTCACCATGGTCACAAATTATTCACTCACAAAGACGAAGGCAAAGGGAAGGAATGAGTGTCAGGGGCTGCACAGCGTGGAACATCCATAGTTCTAAGTGCCTGTGACCCTTCACATTATTAACAAACTCCATAAGAGAAGCATTGGGAGGGGAACTCTGTGTTCCCAACACTGAATTCAGAAACATTTTTAACTCATGAAAAATCCCACAGCTATTTGGTAGCAGGCAAAGCACACTAACTCAGACCTGGTCCTGAGTTGGTTCCAAGTCGGTGCTCTTACTGCCATACTACCCGAATACTCATGGTAGAGAACAAAACTGCAACCAGATGACATGTTTGACTACCCACAATGCAGCTACACCCTCGGCTACACACTGTGGGCTTGGCACTTGGATTTATCCTCACCACTAACATCCACTTCATACAGAAGAAAGCATAAGCTCTTGCAGGGTGTTGCTTGCTGAATGGCACAGCCAGCTCCAAGATCTACCTAACCCATTCGTGTGTGTGTGTGTGTGTGTGTGTGTGTGTGTGTGTGCGTGTGTATTTGTGGGTGTACATACACATATGTATATGGATGTTGAAGACAGAAGTTGATGTCAGGTGCCTTTAATTGACCTTTTTAGTGTGTGTGGAGTGGGGGTGTATGCATATATATATATATATATATATATATATATATATATATATATATATATATACACACACATATATGTGTGTATAATATATATGTGTGTATATATGTGTGTATATATGTGTGTGTGTGTGTGTGCATGTGTGTGCATGTGTATTTGTGGGTATACATGCACATATGTATATGGATATGGAAGACAGAAGTTGATGTAAAGTGCCTTTAATTGACCTTCTTAGTGTGTGTGGAGTGGGAGTGTATCCATGTATATATACATGTGTGTGTGTATGTGTGTGTGTGTAGAGGCACACACAAATGACATCAGAGGACAACCTTAGGTGTAGGTCTTTGCCAGCCACCTTGTTTGAGATTAGATTTCTTGTTACTCACCACTGCAAATGCCAGGCTAGCTGGCCTTCAGACTGCGTGCTCTGGGTCTCTGTTTTCCATCTCACTCTAGGAACTCTGGAATTATACATGTGCACTGTGGCCTTACAAAAGTCCTGGGGATCCAAAATCAGACTCTCACATTTATGTACCAAGCACTTTATGCCTTAAACCATCTCCCCAGTCCTCCATATTTTTTTGGATACAGCATCCTTTGCTGAAGCTGAAGCTTGTAGATTCGGCTAGATGAGCCCCAGGGCTCATCCGGGGATACTCCAGCTAACGTTTTCCAAGTGCTGAGTTTCAGGAAGTATAGTCAGCTCTTTTTATATACTCGGTTTTTTATTTTTATATAACAAGCAGTTCACTGACTGAGCCATCATCGGGCCCCATCTAATTCTATCACATGACCGCACATGGGCTGCCTTCCCCTGAACTCTCAGAGCACTGAGGTCTATCTACTGCTGGCACATCCTGCCCTAGATTGTGTAACATTTTAGCAAGAAGGAAAAGGTGAAGGGAGGATGGATCTTTCATTAAGAAAAGTGAGGATAAAGCTTTGCAAAGGGGACTTGAACAGAGAGAGCTTGTTCTTCAAGAGACCACAAGAGCGTAGACAGGTTAACGGCCCTCAGCACTGGGACAAACACAAGGCCTTTCAGCATGAGCAACCTGAAGCCCCAGAGTCTCGATAGTGTAACAAATCTATTTATTCAAGCAAAGCGGTGTAGATTGTCATAACCAATGTCAGGGGGAGGAGTCTGTGGACAGAGTAGGTTCAGAAGGTCCAACTCAGGTTTGTCAACATGGAAGCCAAAGCAGAAGTGGGAGTATATGCACTGGAGCCTTAATTATTTGGTGTCTTCTAGTCTATCCAAGGAGAGGACATTCCAGAAACTTCTTCAGCACCTCACCAGCATTGCTACCAGCTTGGACACAAAAGCAGCTATGTATCTATGCCTCTCAGCTTGTGAAATGAACGCAATAAGGACTTAGAAAAATCTTTATCACGCCTTGAATCTTGACCGTAACCATGAGGTGGACCTATGAGACCCCTGGAGATGATCCCAATTTTAACAGCAGAGGTTTCTAGGGACTTACACTATAGCCTGGAGGAAGTAATCATGGGAAAATGGGATTAAGAAATAGTCGAGAGTACAGGAGCGAACCAGAAAAATGAATGGTGGAATCAGCTCTCTCTCTCTCTCTCTCTCTCTCTCTCTCTCTCTCTCTCTCTCTCTCTCTCTGTGTGTGTGTGTGTGTGTGTGTGTGTGTGTGTGCTCAAGGAGCCGAGTTTGGATTTATTTCCTATGGGTAGAGTTTCTGTGGATCACAGGGGGAAATGCCAGACCATAAGCTGCCAAGGAAGGGGCCGTCTAATTCAAGGTTTAATTAGCCCACTCCCTGGATGCATCCAATACAGATGGGCAGGTTCCAAAGATGGATTTATTGGTCATATGAAAGCTCAGCATTTGAGGGAGCCCTCAGGGGCACACAGCAGCCCCCAGCCTGCAGTGTTATATGTGAATAAGGGGATAATGACGTCCTCCCCCCCCCCAACCAGGAAGATAAAAGATTGGCTGAGCAACTTGTGTCTCTAGAAATATTTACTCCACCGTGTAGTTCATTAGCACACACAAATATGGTGTGACAGCAATATGCCCTCTATGTTGTTTCCAGAGCAGCAATCTGCTAGGTCTTGAGAGAAAGCGCCTGAGCTAGGAGACACTCACACCCATCACAGAGCAGCCTGAGTTAGGAGACATTCAGGCAGAAAAAGGGAACAGGTTAGACCTCAAGAGGTAGAAGATGTTTTGACTGGTAGGATGTCTCTCATACACTCAACAAATCGTTTATAGTCATGTCTGCCTGCCAGGCTCTATTCCAGATACTACAGAGGAGCCACTTCTGCCTCCCACATTGACAAGCTATGTTTATCTCCTCACTCACGGATGGACAAAGGACCCGAATGACCCTTGAGGCTGAAAAAAAAAACCCACCATACTTGGTGCTGGAAGATGACCTCAAGCCTGGCCTCTGCCACCCACCAACTCGATGACACTGGGGAAAGCAGTGCCTTAAGCTTCTGTTTGTCCCAGTGGGAAAATAGAAACTCTGGGTTCTTGAATTAGCTATGCTCTTCCTCGCCGTGACAAGAATGCCTGACAAAAAAGACTCAAGGAATAGGGGACTTGGGTTTTGGTTTGGTTTGGTTTTGGTTTGCTTCTAGTTTGGGTTTACAGTCTATCCTGATTGGGGGATGGGGGGGAGACATGGAGGCAGCAGGATGAGGTCACAGTGCATCTGTGGTCAGGGAGCTTGCTCCTTCTCCCCAGCCCACTGGATACTTCCACTCACGCTCAGGATCAGTGGTCCTACCTCCGTTAAGTCTCCTTGGAAATGCCATCACAGACACACCCAGAGACCCCCTAGGTGATTTCAAATCCCATCGCATTGACAATCAGTCTTCACACTGTTACCATTTGAATAACTGAATTAATACCACACGTAGCAAGATCTTAATGCCAGTCCAGTGGGGTTTATAGTATCATCAGGCCAGGTTTCCTGGTTTCTACAGTGCAGTTATGAGTATTTTGGGTTTTTTTTCCCCCTCCAGGATCAAGTGTAGATTCCCTAGGAGAGAGAGGACATTCTAAGTGTCACAGCCCATATCCTTCAAAACTGAGGGTCAGGTGGACATTGGGACCAGGTGAGAAGTAGGGATCTGGAGTTGGGAATGATGCAGATCCTTCCCAGGTTTAGAAAGGGGGGAGGTGCTCTCTGTTCTCAGGAGCATCTGGACCACAATAAAAGGTCAGGTTCACTGCACAACCCACATATCCCAAAGTGATTCCAACGGGTTGCTTCACTCGAGCCCTAAAAGAACCCGTTGGATAGCTGTTGTTACTGCCCCAAAATTAGAAAAAAAAAAAAATGAGGCTTAGTTAAACCACTTGCACAGACAGTAAGTATACCAATAAGCAGCAGATCTGAGTTTAGACTCAGTCTAATCCTCAGTCATCACTCACTACCCAACAGAAATCCAACATGAGCCACCACTGTGACTTGAATCGTCTGACAGCCACATTGTTAAAAAGTAAGAAACAAGGACTATCGACTTAATCTCCCTGTTGAGTTTTTCATTTACTTATTTTGTACTTGGATGTGGGTACACTTGTGTCATGGTGCATGCATGTGGGTCAAAGGGCACCTTTTTAAGTGATGTATCTTACCTTCCCCTTGTTTGATGCCGGGTATCTCTCTGTTGCTGCCGCTGTGCAGCAAACTCCAATCTAGCTGTCCGCCAGCTTCTGGCCAGTTCTTCATTCTCATCACAGGGGCACTAGGATTACAGACACACACCAATGTAGCCACACGAGTTCCAAAGCTAAGTCTCAGGTCTCCCGGCTTGTGTGGCCATCTTCCTCTGCCCTCCTAATTCCTGTTCATCTAACCCCATAGATACAAAAATACTGTCATTTTAGCATACCATTTAAAGGAGGATATTTTCATTGTCTTTGCATATAGTATTTGAAACTCCATTTGTGATTTATTTTTACCTTTCTATTGTGATTTTTAACTATGACTGATCTGAATTACTAGGCACATTTCAAGCATTCAATAGCCACGTAGGACACCACACTGGATAGATACATCTAGACTAGAATCCTGTTGGTAGATCCTTCCATCTTACATTTTGCATATTTTTTTCTTTTTCCTTCTTTTATTTTCAAAGCTATTATAAGTGTAAACTCTTTCTTTAGCTTGAAGGTTGCGCAGAAATAGCACAGGATCTGGCTTTGTCCCCTCTGCTAACTCCTGCTTAGAGTCTAAACCCACAGGGTGCAGGCGACAGATCTAACTTACACACCACTGTGACATCCCCCAGCAACTAAATCATAGCAGGCACTGACTAAATATTTGTGGGATTTAGTTTAACTGAAGGAGGTCAAACAGGATTTATTATTTCCACTTGAGAAGTGGCAGAAATGAAATCGTGAAGTGATTCGTACAATGCACACGGCTAAATACAAACCCCAAGCTGGGTTACTGCTGCCCGCTGCTCCACCTACGTCACCTGCCGCTTTTAGTACATGCCAACACCCTGCTCACAGTGGCATTGGCCATCACAGTGACCCCTGGTTGACTCTGTCTCTTTGCATCTGGGTTTGATCTCGGTCATGGCAGCAGGGATGAGAATGGAAGTCAGTGACCCCACGTGCTTAGGAATGAGTCCCAGCTGCGTTCCCAGAAGGAGTGCTGAGTGTAAGGAGAGCCCATGTCATGTCCTCTCTCTCCAGGCCAGGGTCTCTCCAGAAACGAGAGTTCTTGAAAGTTTAGAGGAAAAAAATGCATTTCCATTCTCCTTTTCAAGCTAAAAGCATCCTCCTCCTTCCCTGGGAAGCTAGTGAACCAGTTATAATTACACCCCATACACTGGGGAGCGTGAAAGTGACATTTAGCAACACTTAAGCCTGGGATGTGTGGTGGCTGCAGTCAGCATCGTATAATTGCTACAGCATCGATCCCAACAATTAGCACGGGGAAGTAGAGATGGAGTGGAAGGTCTCCAAGAATATGCCACAAACGCAGAGTAAAAAGGGAGCCTAAAATCTCTCCTGGAGGCAGCCTCCCTTCCCCCAAATGTTAAGACTTTTCTCTTATTACTGGCCTCAAAGTTCTTCTAGAATCTGCCGCAGACCCTCTGGATCCCTTATCTGCGTGGGTTCTCTTGAGGAAGTGGGCAAAGTTTCAGCGAGTGACAAACAGACACCGACACAAGAGAGTATGGATCTGAATGTAATTTGTCAAATTGAGCATCAGACTTTTATACAGAAGAAAATGGGGAAGTTAGGTGACACACCAGCAAAATAACAAAACAGTAATGCAAGTGGGGAAGGACTGGCAAGAACCAACTGGGATAAGATTCAAGGTTAACAACTGGGATCAAAAACAATTCCACCTGAGGTCAGCTTAAACTTAGGAGCCAGGGGCAAGGGCTTCATGCCCTTGTCATAATCCACCTTCCCCCTAGGCCATTGTAAATACTTGTATCTGGGTGTAACTCAGCTAGCTATAGTTCTAAGTATCTAGTCTGGTTCCTTCTCAGGTCGCAAACTTCCTTTATTCCTAGGTAGTGGTGAATTCCTGTGTAGGGCAGTGACTTAGCTATACATGCTCAAGGTTGGATCAAGGACTGCCTAGAATCTAACTTGGCTATATGTTAAAATATGAATCCTTAGAAGCACTTACAATGAAGCAATATTAGGGGAGAGCACACAGATCTGTTTACCCACTAATGCAAGGATGTTGGAGGATTCTTTGTACAGGATGCCACAATTCCAGGAGACTAAGTTTCCATGAGCTTTTTGCCTTGGGACTGCGCTCAGACTTTCCAGCCTGTCACGCGCACGGGTTGCTACTGGAGTGGATGTAGCAAGAATCTCCCTGGGGTACAAAGGACCTAGGAGCAGAGCCACAGGTGGAAAGAGAAAGTGCTTGAAGTTCCTTGATGGGCTGTCTACTCCCCAAGTTCTAGCCCAGGAGGTAGGGCAATGTAGGCTATGGCAAGGTTGATGATGCTGGATTACGAGCAGTGTGATGGGGAGGGTAAGGCTGGGAGGGTCGGGACCGAGCTTGCTGCTGCAGGCACTGCAGTCATCGGAAAGCAGCGTGATGACAGAGAGCATGGCCGCTTCCTACTTCAGATAGAATCGGGTACACGGAGAGAATGCAATGGCTGAAGAAAAATGAGCAGGCACATTCTGTCACTCTGGGGTCCTGGGCAAAGCTCCTGTACAGCTAGAGAACATACGCTAGCCCACTAGGGTTGCTATAGCAACACCCCACAGACTAGCCGGTCTAAACAACATTCACTTTCCCACAGCTGTAGAGTCTAGAAGTGAAAGATGATCAAAGTCGTTGCAAACTTGGTCTCAGGTCTTTCCTCAGCTTGCAAGTCATGACCTTCTTAGTGTGACATCATATTGCATGCGTGTGTGTGTGTGTGTGTGTGTGTGTGTGTGTGTGTGTGCGCGCGTGCGCGCGCGTGCGTGAGTGCATGTGCGTGTCTCTGTGTCTGCTTCTCTGTGTGTGTCTATGTCTGTGTGTCTGTGTGTCTTTCTGTGTGTGTCTATGTGTGTCTCTGTGTGTGTTTCTGTTTCTCTGTGTGTATGTGTGTGTCTATGTGAGTGTGTGTGTGTGTATACACGCAAAGGCATCCCTGATGCCTCTTTGCATCCAGATCTCTTCTTATACAGACATCCAGTTTGCATTAGGACACCTCAAGTTCCTCATCTTAATTATCTCTTTAAAAGACCATTCTCCAAATACAATCACATTCTGATGTGCTAAGAGTTAGAAACTTGGGGTAGAGGTGACATGATTCAGCCTGTAATGGAACAGAAACGCTCCATTAGCCTTGAAGGATGCCCAGGT